>JAQQZY010047616.1:0-10564 GCA_030068375.1 Ostorhinchus rueppellii | reverse complement strand
CAGGATTGGGGGAGAAAACACACTGAACAGAAATGCACAGACAAAAATGCACAAATTATGACCCAGGGTCATAACACAGATGTGCATTACAAATTAATGATGATGGTAGATCTATAAATACACAAAAAATTTAGTAACACACAGAATATTGTTAAAATTGCATATACTTTCTGAAGAACTTTCAGCTTTTTCATGGTTGTTTAGATTATTCACATTTGTTGTGAAAGGGTAGTTTAAATGGTAGACATTTTCATTATGTAAATTTACTTTTTTCACACTAACACACACACACAGACACACAAAAGAGAAATATTTGGAGTTGTCATGATTTCTAAGGTATTCTATTATTTTACTGGTCTGATCCATATTGGTCTGTATGTGGCCCCTGAACTAAAATGAGTTTGACGTTCTTGACATTCCTAAATTCATTCTATGGGCCAAATTGGACCTTTTAGTGGGACAAGTTTGACACCCCTGCTCTAGGTCATGTACCCTGTTTATCAGACATATGAAATGTACCCTACAGCTCCTTCTGCTGGTGGCACGACAGCCAATATTATTAATTCCAGACAAGTTCATGGAAAAAACACATAACTTGAACACGATGTTTAAAAAGTGAGCTGGTGACATGTCCAGGGTGCACTCCACCTTTGACTATTGGTAGTGAGGATAGGCTCCTCACGATCCTCAGAAGGATTTACATGGTTCAGAAAATGGATGCATGGACTTTTCAAAAGTTTGCTTCCAACACCTTATGGAACAAGTCACTCGGAGCAACTTGGAGTTCAGTGTCTTGCTCAAGGACACTTTGGCATGTGGACAGGCACCAGATATTGAATCACCAACCTTGTGGTTTTCTTTGCCTGTTCTACCACCTGAGCTACAACCACCCAAAGCTGGATCTGCTCAGCCAGAACTGCAGGGACAACACCTGCACTCAGTTGCAGGTGTTGCAGCTGGCAAAGACAACTACAAGCAAAGTCAGGCAGAATGGATCGAAACATTACAGATTTATGTGTGTGCATGTTTTTTTTTTTTTTAAAATAAAATAAAGTAAACTACCTCTCTATATTATTCAACTTCACGCCATCTATCAGATATAAAGTGCTGTATTTCATACATCACTATTATATAATCAGTATTTAAGCATCAGATATCTGCGTGGAGGTCGTCGTTAGTTAAAGCTGACAGTTAAATAAAAACATGTCATCTTTGAGCACACAGCACTTAGTGCAGATTATGTTGGTGCTAACCATCTCAGCTGTCCATTGTGCAAGCGGCTTTTCTGCTCAAAAACACATCAAGAATTCAACAAGAAGCTACTTTGGAGTGTCCACAATTGAAGACTTGATGTGGATCAGCTCGGTGGGCCTTCAGTAGAGAAATTTGATCCCGGCCCCGCTGTGGACCGCTGACTGAGCTCAAAGCCAGTCAGACGACCTGCTTACAAAAGCTGCTGGATCTGTGAGATCCTTTGTGTCATGAGAGGCTTCTTTTAAGGTTCAGGACTTAGAAGAATTGCTTTATTATAGAGGTTTACACCATTCATTGCAATTATACTTTTTATACACTTTACACTAAATTACAAGTACTGAGTGAGTACAGACTGAAGCAGAGCTCATAGAGTATATTTTAAAAGCTTTAAAACCTACATTTAACGGCATGTGGTTAAAAGTACACAATCCTAAATAACAGGCTCATTATAACTGTGATAGCTGTATAATGGCAGTGCTGCTGAGTGGTACGATACTGAAAGAAATGTAACAAGAAAACATCTAAATCTAAATAACTGGGTATTGATTTGGTGGTAGATAAATAAATCCAACCTGTGCTTGGATTAAATTTGCTTTAACCGCACAATAATGTACTTAACTGGTTCAGTGATTTCCCTTAAGCATGTTGCAGTGAACCAAGAAATTGACTTTTGCAGACTGTGAGAGGAAAACACTGGCCTGATTAATTTGTATTTATTTTCTAATAATCTAATTTTCCTCTATTAATAAATTAATTCGATAATCAGCAAGCTTGGCTTTATGTTATTGCTCTCTAATATACCTAATGTTTTTGTGTTCAGTTTTCCACCCTTGGATGCTAATTATTAATGTTCAATATATTCCCTGTGCTTATCCCCTGGCTTTTAGCAAATGCACTGTTTGCCATAACGACGGCCCCAGCACTTAAAATAAATCCTGTCCATTTGCGGATGGGTTTAAATTTGCTGCATACATCATTACATGGAGTCACATGCCCACAGCAGCAGCAATGCTGACACCGCCAAAAATCATGTTAGTGGAACTAATGAGATGCAGCAGCACAGGCCTACCTGACTCTCTTTGTTTCACACCATTCGGGTCAGTGGCAACCTCTATATCTGGGTCCACACAATTTACAATTTACTGTAGCTCTCATTTCTCTATGACTCCCAGCCCTGGACATATTATTATTATTATTATTATTATTATTATTATTATTATTATTATTATTATTATTATTATTATTATTATTATTATTATTCTTGTTTTAATAATATGAACTGGACTAGAAAAAAAATAAGGATAATCAGAGTGCGGACAAAGTTAATAATGATCCTGGAGAAGAGTATTTCATCCTACAGTTGTTGAAATACAAACTGAAGAACATTTATACAGATACAGTATATGGTGGAAGTGCACACACAGGTTACTTTCTTGGTACATTATTGACTAAAACCACCATGTGTCCTGTCCAGAGCCGGCCCAAGGCATAAGCGAACTAAGCGCCTGCTTAGCGCTCCTCAGACACTCGGGGCCCCAGAGAGCAATTAAGGGGAAAAAAATGTGTTTTTGCATGTATGAGTGACAATTTATGATCATACTTATATTATTATAGAAAAACCCACTTTTCTGTGGTGCTGTTGATGTAGGCCTAGTGATTCTTCCTGTCTGTTTAAATGTGAAAAGTCTGCTACATCCAACTCATGAATACTTCCAATCAAAACAATGTCACAAAAAAGGACATATCCTTCTGGGGCTGAAAAAAGAAAGACGTAGAGGAGAAAAAACACAAATAAAAACAAAAACCAAAAAAAAAGTGCCCCAAAATCCAATTTTGTTTAGGGCCCAATGGAGGCTCGGGCCGGGTCTGGCCCTGTCTGTGTCCACCTGCAGCTGCCTTTGTGTTTGGCCTTCCCCACATAATGAATCATGTAACCAGAGATGTATAGTAACAAAGTGGAACCACTTAAGTACTGTACTTAAGTACTAAAATGCAGTATCTGTACTTTTTTGGAGTATTATTTTTTCTCCTACTTCCACTTTTACTGCACTACATAGTTTTGATGAATTTAATACTTTTACTCTGAAACATTTTTCATGTGCTGAATCGTTCCTTGTTACTATTATAAAAATGTATGTGGACTTGTATTTCCTTGTACTGCTGCTTCAGCCAAAGAAGTTGTCCCCTTAATGTTAAATATATAAAGATATTGAAACAGGCGACTGCTTTCTTTTAGTTACACAGTACGTTAAATTTTACTTGTAGTTTCAGTACTTGAGTAGTAATTGTTTAAATACTTCTACTTGTAATTTTACTTCTACTTTTACTTTCAGTACTTGAGGAGTATTTTTTTTTACATACTTCTACTTGTAATACATAAGCACAAAAAATGTGAATACTTTAGTACTTTCACTTCAGTATAATGTTTAAAGAACACTTCAACTTTTACTCAAGTCAGTTTTTTGATATAGCACTTGTACTTCTACTCCTCCACTCCAGTCCTTTACACATCTCTGCATGTAACCACATGTGCATCTTTAGGTACAGTCATGCTCCTTGATAAGAAAGATTATTCTAGTGTCTCAGGAACGACTTGACGGACTTTCTTCAAGTTTGACAAAAATGCTCAAAAACAAACAGTTTGGACTATGGTGGTCAAAAACGCTAATAGTCACAGTAATTATCACATGTATAATTAAGTGACATTTTATAGCCAAACCATCTGTTCTGTTATTTTTTTCCTCTTCATTTATTCAGCATCATACCCCTCTGTAAATGAAGACAGCATATCTCATATTTAGTCTTCTGCTTGATTCTCATGCCAGTCTTCTGCAACAAATTTGAAACTATGGGAAAATTACAAGACATAATATTACAACAGCTACTGAATTCTTCATCAGTTCATCAGGTATCCATTACTAAAAAGCCTGTCTGCACTAAACAGAAATAAACAAGTTACAATTATGATGCAAGTATTGTAGATCTGTGCTTATTTTGTTTATACTCTTTATGAAGCTCACTATTGTGAACAGTAGACATGTTACTTTACTTCCGCTATCATAGCTCATTCATTTATCAGACAGGGGTAGTTGTTTGTTTACCTGCTTTACTAGCTTCAGCCACTTCCTGTAGCCTTCATCAGAAGTGTCATATGATGTTACTATGACGCGTCTTATAGGCTGCTCAGGTGGGTTGGTCAGACAGTAGGGAGGGTTTATGTCCCCTGCTGTCTGATGTAATTTTGTGTCGACCAAAACAATAAGTACCACTGTGAGATACGGAAACACACGCCAAGAACAATGAACAGGGATGATGGCACATACACTTTTGTCGCACACCTGGGATGTGGTCCTGGAGAAGATGTCAGACAGCAGGGTGCGTAAACCCTCCCTGCTGTCTGACCTACCCACCTGAGCAGCCTATAAGACACGTCATAGTAACATCATATGACGCTTCTGATGAAGGCTACAGGAAGTAGCTGAAACTAATCATGCAAGTAAACAAACAACTTCCCCTGTCTGAGAAATGAATGATCTATGATACATGTTACTTTACTGTTTGTCATATTTTATGTCTGAGCTGAGGGCTTATCCTAAAAAGTAACTTGTTAATTGTTCTTAATTGAGTACAAACAACAGTAGCTCATACTGTACGTGTCAGAATTCTTGCTTGCCGTGCATTTAATCTGTTCTAATGCTGCACTTTCACAACGAGTCACAATAATTTTCCTGAGGACGGAGACTTGTGCCTAAAAGTAGCATATCTTTTCCCCTGTCGCTGTATGAGCCTATCCATCGTCCCATCAGTCCTCTTCCACTGCAAATTGTGAAAATGGGTTTCCCTGCAGCTCCCAGAGGAGTATTTCAGCCGGGAGCTGACGGAGTCAATGCCGCCTCTCCAGAGATCCCTTTTTTCTCCTCTCCTTTTTCAACCTTCCTCCCTCCCCATATGTCTTTCTTCTGTGTTTTGTGCAGCCATTTTTTTCTGTTGTGAAAGGGTTCAGGTGGAGCAAAGGTTACAAAATACCTAGAGAATGGTAGGGGAGCAATAATGACTGTGTGTGTCAGCGTGTGTGTTTGTGTCCTCCTGAGACAAACTGTAGAAACCTATTAGAAATAGCTGCAACTACAGCCTGCTAGTCATCTCCTTGAGCAATACACACACACACACACACACACACACATGGAATCACACCCATTTGTTCCCCTCCTTGCAGATACCAATGCATAATTACATAGCTAAATAATTCATGCAGAAAGTATTGTGTAGGCTGAGGAACATGGACAAAGGGACTTGCCCTTTATTACTTACACCTGTTAGCATCCACGACTCCACAGCAGATGTTGATGCAACATTTGACTGGATGAAGATAATAAAAAACAACATAACCCTGGCTCACCTATATTGAAGTTATTAATTCAACCTCACAACATTTATTAAGCTGTTGTTTATTCTTTTTCATTTTCTCCAAGAAAATATAACAGCATACCGGTGTCACACAGTTCTAATTTCAGTCCTATTTTGGTCTACTCCACCAGAGCCGGCCCAAGGTATAAGCGAACTAAGCACCTGCTTAGAGCTTGTGGCCACTTGGGGGCCCCCAAGAGCAATTAAGAAAAAAAAAAGTTTTTGCATGCATGAGTGATTATTTATATACAGTCAAAATTATACTATTGTACAAAAAAATAGACAAACTGTGGTGCTGTTGATGTTGGCCTGCTGATTCTTCCTGCCTCTGTTTAAATGTGTAAACTCTGCAGCACCATAATGTGTGCCTCCTGCTGTGTAGTGCACACTACACATCCAACTCACCAGTACTTCCAATCAAAACAATATCACAAAAAAGGACGTACCCTTCTGGGGCTGAAAAAAGAAAGAGGAGGAAAGAGGAAGAGGAGAAAAAATGAAACAAAAAAACAAAATAGAGAGCCCCCAAATCCAATTTTGCTTAGGGCCCGATGGAGGCTTGGGCTGGCTCTGTACTCCACTCTATGAAATGATGCTCCATCCACACTAACACAGATATTTTACAAATCTTTGTGCTTGGACTTCTCCTCCACATGCAAATGACATTTTAGGTCACGAACAATGAGGTTTTAAGAATCACTTTCCAAAGATAGGATTTCTAAAAACTCTGGTTTGCGTGTATTCATGTATTCAGGAAAAATTGAAAGACTTGAAAACTATGACCTTACACCTCATTTGCTTAGGTCTGTTTTGACTGTAGCCACTTTTACACAGAGATCCGGCAAAAAAGGAGAGATGGTGATCCCACCTTTTTTCCACCACTGATTGATTTCCACAGCCAAGACAAAGAAGTAGCAGAGGTGAGCCACACTGGACTTTTACACAGCAGACCTGATTCCAGAATCAAAGAGGCGGTGATGCAGTGTGGTGTGTAACTTGCATGTTGGAAATACCCTGAGCATAGTGATGCTGCTGTTGTCTTCAGAGTGAGCCCGTCTTTCATTGTTCCACAATTGCTAACATGGATAGAGTCCTCCACCCAAAGTGACAACAGCTCATGGATCTCAGCGTCTCCCCAGTTCAACATCTTTCTGACTGTGTTAATATTGTTGTTTACTGGACACAGCCCACACTCATTTTTAAATCCCTCAGCATGGGGGTCGCACAAGAAATATATCATCAAAATGTCGCACGTTGGTTACGGAACAAGAGGTTTTCATTTTACGGAGGGGACTGGAATCATGATTCCACCTTTTTGGCGGCTCTGTTACCACCTCCAGAGGAGTTATAGAGCTGTGGCCAAGGTGGGACCAAATGATCCACCATTTTGTTTGATTAAACAGATGTTGTTCTGGAATAAAGTTGAAATATTCCTGTAACATAAGTGTTGTGTAAAAAGGGCTTTTGTGTGATGAAAATGTGCCTGAAACATTAAATGTGTATCCAGAAACACTGAAGTCAGACCAGTATTCAGGTAGAATCCACATAATGTCAAGAATACATTTGGTCAACTCAAACTAACACTTAACCTCCTGAGGCCCAGGAAGTAAAAGTTTTAGGGTTTTACATTAACCCTATAACAGTCGGCCCCTTTTTCAAACTTAATTCACGAAAGTGGCATACCCAAATTGCAAGTAGCATCGATCCCACATAGTTTTAAGTACATGCATGTACTTGGTACCATTGGAAAGGTCTCAATGAAAGCTGACAGTCTCCGCTTTCAAACGGTATGCGGTTTAAGCATCGTACGTGTTTGTACATGCCGTGAATCATGAATTAAAATCATAATTCATCAGAAAACAACGCTCCCTGGGGCGCTCACGACCCAGTGACTGTTGTAGGGTTAAATAATTGCCTTGATTGTTAACTGTATGATGCAACAATTTTTCAGATACATTTTTTTTTAATTTTATTTAACCCTTTCATGCATACTGGTCACTGCAATGGACAGTTATTCTACTGCTGTTCTCTTATACATTCATGGATTATGTTGTTTTAGTTCCATACCAGCCAACACAGTGGACACTTATGCACCATCTCATACACTGACATTCATACCATCACTGTAACTTTGCTGTTTTTGATAAATCTGATCTGCAGTAGCATGTTTGAGTGTAAATCAGCAGCTTGTTATTGTTACTAGACTGTAATTAACCTTTTTTTTTTTTAAACAAGAAGTGTTTCTTTTTTTATTGTCTCCATGACGTGAGTAATGACTATTATTAGAGTATGTTAGAATACGAGAAAACATCAGATTAGCACTATTAAAAATTTTTTTATTACATAGTTTTCCACACAATATACCAGTAAAAACATGTTTCTTTCTGACCAGCTGAAAAAATAGGTTCATAAGAAAATTTTCAATCACATTGTTTTTTTCCCCACACCTAAAGAGGAATAAAAACATTCAGGAAAAAAAATCTTGATTAAGGTTCTTATGCATGAAAGGGTTCATTAAATGTCACAGAGGGTTTAAAAAAAAAAAAAAAAAGCTGTGAAACTCTTGTCCACTACAGAGCAACTACAGAGCATTGCTGGGTCTCAGGAAGCTAAGGTAAGTTCAGTTTATAACTGAACTTGTTGCTCACATTCATGACACATTAAACCCTCTGTGTCTGCTACGTCCAGCAGACACAGACAGCAGACATATTTACCTCCACCAAGGAGGTTATGTTTTCATCGGCGTTGGCTTGTCTGTTTGTGTGACTGTTAGCAACATAACTCAAAAAGTTATGGACGGATTGTCATGAAATTTTCAGGATATGTCCACTCTGGGTCAAGGAAGAGATGATAAAATTTTGGAGGCGATCCGGATCACTGTCTGGATCCAGGAATTTTAAAAATGGATTCTTTATCATTGCAATAGGGCATGGTGGACCAGACTTGATTATGAGGTCATTCAGCACCATCTAGTGGAGGAAAGTACAAACACTACATTAAAAAAAAATAAAAATACAAACACTATCTTGGCGGAGGTCTGCGCTCTCTGGGTGCTTTTCTAGTTTGTAAGACTGATGTTGTATGGACAGAAAATATCTGTTTAGAAAAATATCTGTGTTACGTGTGAACAAGGCATGAGATAAAATGAAGTTTTTAGCTGATTATTTTTAACAAAGACACATAAACATTATTTTTTGTTTTTTAATTTAATTCACTTCAAAAATGATCTTAATTAAGCTTAACCACAGCACTAAAATATTGTCCTCTTGCAACAAAACACAGTAAAAGCAGCTGGAATAGGGTAGAAAATGTAAGGTCCATTTAAAAATTATTAGCTGAATATTTTTTCTAACATAATTCCCAGAAAGGAAGAGGCTTTGATGGTGGAGTGAAAGTGGCCTTTGCTCTTGCATAGCCCACACCATGATGTAATTTCATCTCATTTTCACTGCACTGCCTTTCACAAATGTGTTACGTAGAAAAAGTCAACTCTAAAAAGTTAATCTTACTGTACCTAAAATGTCATATATTTAAAATCTTGTAGTGTAGAGCTCAAAGTGTTGAAGTGCTCTTTCTTTACATTCAGGACTGTTGTTCATGGAGACTCAAAAAGGGCGACTGCAGACTAATTTACAATTGAAGTAAAACATCACACTGCGTCAAGATGCTGGTGACAAATGGTCAAAATGAAGTACTTTATATAACTGTGAGTTTAATTTAGCTACCGGTGTGAATACATGGAAGGATGATAAAATCAAAAGGTTATTGCAATGACAGAAAATTCTTTATATAATAAGGTACAAATACTTTACCTGACACACACATTACAGTGATATCATTTATAACAAAACAACAGATGCACTTGAAGCTTGTAATTCTATCTGAAGAAAACCGTGAAATGTGTTAATTACCCTGTATGACTGTAACAGCCTATCACTGAGTTGTGATCTGATTTATTCAAGCTCGGCACTTAGGCCCAATCCCAATTCACCCCTCACCCCTCTTGAAATGGAGTTGCAAGGGGTAAGGGTTGAAACATTCTCCTATGAAATGGGACAACCCTTCACGACCCGTTACGTCATCAATGCCGTTATAAACAGATGGAACAACTTTGTTTCCTAAAGTATTCCCCATGCCATCAGTAGCTGTAACTGTCTCTGTTCCATGGGCTTTGTTCATCTATTTACAGCTATCAACTATAAACCATAGAAATGCCATCTCCAACACATTGAAACAGCATTAAACGTTTGATAAAATGATGAAGTGGTTTATGGAGAAAGTACGTACATTTGTGTGTTTCTTTCATCACTGCTGCACCTTTTGCCTCTGTTTACCTCCATCTTGTCATTGATTCAAACAGAATTTTGTGAAACTCCTCCTACCCCTTTGTTCGTAGTGTGGTCCTGGAAACTTTACATTTTGAAGGGTATACTGAACAGCCTTCCGCCTTAGCCCTTCCCCTCTGTCTAATTGAGAACCGGGACAACACTACCCCAACATGCAAAACAGAGGGGTAGGGGTAAGGGTTAGGGGGAGGGCCAAGGGATGAATTAGGATTCAGCCCAAGAGATCAGTTCCACAGGAAACACTGATATGTAGCAGATATTATTTTATCAGTAATTATGATAAGGGGCGACACGGTGGTGCAGTGGTTAGCACTCGTACCTCACAACAAGAAGGTCCTGGGTTCCGGGCGGGACCTTGGGACCTTTCTGTGTGGAGTTTGCATGTTCTCCCCGTGTCTGCGTGGGTTTTCTCCTGGTACTCCAGCTTCCTCCCACAATCCAAAGACATGCACTGATAGGTTAATCGGCTAATCTAAATTTCTCATAGGTGTGAATGTGAGAGTGATTGTTTGTCTCTATATGTCAGCCCTGTGATGAACTGGTGACTTGTCCAGGGT
>JAQQZY010047574.1:0-10565 GCA_030068375.1 Ostorhinchus rueppellii | reverse complement strand
CCCCGCTTCAGCAGAGCTAGGCTTATGAAGGACTTCCAGATGAATTGTAACAATTCATCTGGTGGCAATCAGGTTACTCCAGTTGGACTTCAAACACTGTCTGCACATGATAATCCATGAACTGGACAGGTTCTATCAGTGGAACATTTATACATGTGTGGGATACACGCACACAGTCAGCCCAAATACTGTCTACACACATCAGGAACAGAAACACTTCCATAAATCTTTTCATCCCACACGTATTCAGACATCAGCAGGTTAATCCCAGTGACCTTTGACCTCTACAGTTCCACAGGTGTTCAAAGTGGTGTCCATTGGCTTCCACACATTTATGTGGATGGAAAACTACTGCTGGGGGAACATTGGACAAACTGTCCAATGGGATCGCTGCATGTGTTTTCTGTTTGTGGTTTAAGGACCTCAGATTTGAAGAACCACTTTAAAATGATGAGACGTTCCTCAGTGGACAAACGTACCACCACCATGTTGTAGATGTCGCCCGTTGGTGCTACATTCATGAGGGTAACACCATCTGCTGGGAAAACATCGTACAACAGTTCAGTGTTATCACAGTTTGGTCAAACTTGGACAGAGGAATCCACCTGCACAGAAGAACTGATACAAATGAAAGATTTAGACCAGTTTGTGTTTTCCTCATGTGTGTGTACATTATTTAGGCTGACTCTGTAGAATGTACCAGAACAACGACAAACAGAACCACCAACAACACTGTTACCACCAACAGATCCAGAAGGAAGGCTCTGTTGTGGTCTGGGGTCAAAGGTCATGGTCACTTCTGTGATGATCTCTTGTCACACGCTGCCTTCAGGGTGGGAACTTTTCTGGGAACATCCAGGAATATTTCAACAACACAATGGAAAACCCCAGTGTGCACACATTCCAAAGGCCCGGCAGAGGAAGGGGAGGGTCCTTGTCCTGGTCCCATTTGTCCCTAACCCAACAGCGCAGACCTCCCACAGTTACACACCGTCAGACTGATTCACACAAACAATGGGACAAAATAAACCTGAAACACTTTGGAAAGAAACGGGAATATTAAAAGTGGTCAGTGTTGTTTTTCTTGAATGTATCCCAGCCTGAGTGGGACGAACAGAGATTCATTTACCAATTAAATTATAAATTCTATCTCAGGGGCCACATTCAGACCAATATGATGTAAAGTGGGCGGGACAAGGAAAATAATAACATAATAAACTAGAAACAATGAAAACTCCATATGTTTCACTTTATTTTAGTTCAAAAAAATAACTGAATTGTGAAAATATTTAAATATTCAAACTAACCTGAAAAAACGGCATTTCTGAAGTTTAATTTGAACAACATTCTGCCTCAACTTATTATTTGTACATGTGCATCATAGATCAAATCTACAAAAGCTAAAAAAAACTAAAATACATTTATTAACAGACACTATTTTTGTCAAATTACACTTAATTTTCTTTAGACATCTCTGGTTCATATTTGTTCCGGTTTCTCACATTTTATTGTTAAAGGACAGTTTGTAAATGTCAATATTTTGATGATTTCATGGTTTTTTTTGGCATTAAAACAAAAACAAACACTTGGAGTTGTCATTATTTATGGGTATAATTTCATATTATTATTTTCACATTAACCTAAGAAAAACATTTGGACTCATTATTTAAAGGTTATAATATTATTTTACCTGAGCTCATACTCAGTCTGTTTGTGGAATCTGAACTAAAATGAGTTCAACACCTTCGACTAAGTAGGAAATAAATATCAATGAAAAAAAAGACATTATGAATATGTTTCCATCTACAAAGTTTGATTAAAAATATAAATAACATGAACTACCTGAAAAAGGGTGTGTCATTTTATCCATATTCAGCCTCAGTTTATCATTTATACATGTGCATTATTAAAACGTACAGTAGATCTACAAATACATAAAACAGAATATTGGTGCAATTCCACATACATCTAATAAAACATTTCAGGCTGTTCATATTTGTTCATTTGATTCACATGTTTTGTAAATGGACAGTTTCTAAATATAAACGTATTCATGTAATTTTACATTTTTATACAAAATAAAAATAAATGTGTAGTTATTATTTCTAGGTTATTATTATGGTATTTTACTGGTTCTGATCCATTTTATATCATTTTGATCTGGATGTGGCATCTGAACTAAAATAACTTTAACATCATTAACCCTTTGTTGGGCAGGTGACCATTTTTGGTCATTTCTACACACATTCGAAGACAGTGACCTCACCAGTTCCACTGACGATCAAATACAGGTTCCTTTTAACTTCCACAGGTTTTTCTTGTATTTTGTTTATATTTACATCTTTATTTATTTATTTTTTGTGCCACTTACAGGTAAGGAACCAAATATGGTAACTTCATTGACTTCTATAAAATAATAATTATTTTTTAAATTTAATTTCACAGAAGTACTAAGGTCTAGTTCTTTCCTCCAATAACACACTACAGCTGAAATGTTGAATTTCACAGTATTAATGAATGAACTATAAAGGGTTAATAATGTGCATGTAGTTTTTGCTTTCCACAGACCCATCCCGGGGGCTGGACTGGACCCTTTGGAGGGCCCGTTTCAGACACAGGCCACATGTTTGACACCCCTGATGTAAAGTGGGCCATGATAGTAAAACAATAACAATGACAAAAGTAAAATAACATTATGAATATGTTTGCATCTACAAAGTTTGATTAAAAATGTAAACAGGAGAAGCACTCCGAGAGCGCAGACCTCCGCCAAGGCAGTGTTTGTACTTTCATCCACTAGATGGCGCTTGAATGTACGGATCACCACCAAAATGTAATCATCTGTAGGATACCCCATTTCTGACAATCTGTGAAAATTTCATGAAAATCCACCCATAACTTTTTGAGTTATCTTGCTAACAGACAAACAAACAAACAAGCAAACAAACAGACAAACGCCGGCAAAAACATAACCTCCTTAGCAGAGGTAATAAATAGTCATTTTATCCATATTCTGCTTTTCACAGACTCATCCTAGGGTCCGGGCTGGACTCTTTGGGGGCCTGGTTTTGGCCCACAGGCTGTACGTTTCCCTGCTGTGGTCCAAAGTTATTTGTATGTTTGTTTGTGCACATCAGAGCCGGCCCAAGACATAGGCCAACTAAGCACCTGCTTAGGGCCCTGCAGCCATTAGGGGGCCGCCAAGAGCAATTAAGAAAAAAAAAGTTTTTGCATGCATGAGTGACAATTTACATATGATCAACATTACACTATTGTACAAAAACACACTTTCTGTGGTGCTGTTGGTGGAGGTCTACCGATTCTTCCTGCCTGTGTTTAAATGTGAAAACTCCGCTGCACCATAATGTGTTCCTCCTGCTGTGTAGTGCACACTACGCAGCCAACTCATGAGCACTTCCAATTAAAACAATGTCACAAAAAAGGACGTATCCTTCTGGGGTTGAAAAAAGAAACGGGAAGAAAAAAGAAGAGGAGAAAAAATGCAAATAAAATGAAAAAAACAAACAGAGGGCTTTAAAATCCAATCTTGCTTGGGGCCCATTGGAGGCTGGGGCCGGCTCTGGTGTACAGTCCATGACCCGTGGACGGGAAATGCACCAGAACACACATCCCTCATTAACAGTCGTCACCTGACCTGTGCCCGCCTGCATCCATGACTTGGCTTCATTTGTCGTCCTAAATGGGACGTTACAGCAGTAATGTAGTTGAGATCAGACACATAAAATGCACACCCACGCCTGGTACAAAACAAACAACCCACATGGTGTGAAAAATGGAATTAGATGCACCGTTGGGAATAAAGACCCAGCATTCAATGCGTGGCCTCCCTGCAGACGACACATCCTTCAGAGGGAAAGGTCACGTCTGAGCTGCTGGAGATCATCCCGCTTCAGCCTTTGTGTCCTGGCTTCAGCTGGAGCTTTTCCATCCTATCTGTCCGTCAGAACAGGACAGAGGCCAGGCTGCTCTGCTGATAAACTTCCAGGATCACAGACATTCACCTCCTGCTTTGGACTGTAGACCATTAGCCGGGTGGGTGTGGGGGTGGGGGGTCCGGAGCCTCTCCAGCCCCTGGGACACACACTCCAGATAAGGCAGACTGGGCTGAGGAAGAAGAGGGTTGATCTGGAGGATTAGAGGACGCCAATAGGAGGGGGAGGGGTGTGGAGGGTGGGGGTCCGCTCGGTTCCTGCTGACGTTACTGTCACAGAAAATCCACAGAGGCTGTAAAACCTGAGCGTGGTGAGTGTGAGCCCCTCCACACATGAAAACAACACAGACCCAGGCTGCTGCTGTGACCCAACCCCAGCTGGAAGAACAGACTCCAGTCCTGACAGAGGGAGAAAACACGGACAATGTCGCCACCTACAGGAACCTCAGCGTGTGGCTTTAATCAATGAATGGTTTATTTTGGTCTGTACATTAATCACTGTGCACAATACAACAACCATAATAAACAAAAAAAAATTTAAAAAAAAAAAGGAATAGGACAGAGGCAAAAGCTTATTGTTTTTTGCCTCCTTTCCATCACTTACATCAAACTAAATGTGTTCATCAAGAATTTACATCGTAAAAAAAAGAATCAACAACAAAGACACATCTACCATCTGCATTGAATATTAGACTTGTCCAAGTCCATCCCATAATTTAGAAAAGTAACAGATCCATCCACCTGAGTATGAACACCAGGGCTCATTACAGGTTATATTTAAGAGCTTTTAAAGATGACTGAGAACTGAATTTAATGCCCATTTCATAGGCATACTGGCAAAAAAGGCTAACTTTAAATGTGTTAAATGTTTACATGTTTTTATTTTCTCTTTATTGCTTGTTTTATGCTTGTTTTTTACAGCCCTGTGATGAACTGGCAACTTGTCCAGGGTGTACCCCGCCTTCGCCCCTAAGTAGCTGGGATAGGCTCCATGTGACCCCCGTGACCCTAGTGAGGATAAAGCGGGGATAGAAGATGAATGCTTGTTTTATCCTCTCCTTTTTTAAATGTACGGTGTCCTTAAGTGCCAAGAAAGGCGCCCATAAAAAAATGTACTATTATTTCTATTCCTAAAAATTCATGACCTTTAGAATTTTGGAAACTGTCTTTATTTCCTCCAACACTTTAATTCCTACTGCTCTCAGTTTCACACTGGGGGTAGAGTTAATGATAATAGTTTTTCTAATTTCTAGGGTTTTTTTAATACTCTATGTATCTATATTTTACAGCAGACAAAAACAAAACAAAAAAAAAGACAAAGCAAGAGACATCAACAGAGCATCCAGTGTTTTTCTAATTTCTTTTTTTTTAAATACTCTATAGCTCCATATTTTACAGTAGACAAAACAAAAAACAACCCCCCCCCAAAAAAAAAACAAACAAAACAAACAAAAACAAAAAAGCAAGACAGACCACAACAATGGCAGTGTCCAGTGTTTCTCTAATTTCAGTATAAATTATGGGGTTGAATCAGATGGAACTGCGTGGACTAACAGTACTTTATCAAACACATTTAAACACAAAACAGCCAACAGGTTTAAGAATGACCATATTTAATTCAATATATTTTAAAGACATTTTAAAGGAATTAAATACAGATTTGTAAATTTAAGACTTTATGTGAACCTGGAATTCATTAGAAAATATCGGATCATATCTGTAACAAACTAAAAACAGCAGCTCTTTTGAAATGTTCAGAAAATGTACAGATTTATTTCACATATAACTGGAAAATGCAACACGACAGTTATTTTTCATTTTTCTGTAGTTTGTGTAAGAAACGTTATGACAACCGGGACAAAAATATGGAGCAAAGTCTGGGTTAAAGTTTGTAAATCTGAAAGACTTAAAATAATTTGAATGCATTGGTTTATTAATGACTTTAATATTTGATTTATTTCAGTGGTAAATTGTACTTTTTCAGAGTTCCACCTAACCTGTTTTAGGACTTGATCAGATTAGAAATTGGGGAAAAAAGGCAGTTAAAACAAACACCCATTAAATATGAAAAGACATAATGAGACTATAAATGCTCTGTTCAAAGAGGATAAACTTTCCTACTGCTTATTTTAATCAAAACATTGTAGTATTTTCTGATCATCACAATTTCAAGTGTCAGTTTCACATTTTATTTCATTTTTTTTTCAATTTTTTATTATCATTTAAGCAGCTGGGATAGGCTCCATGCGACCCCCGTGACCCTAATGAGGATTAAGCGGGTATAGAAGATGAATGAATGAATGAATGAATGAATTTTGCTCCATAAATAGAAACCACACCTTCGACTTAAACACACACCCCAGTGTGAGCGTCCATCTGCTTTATATACGTGGTATAGTTAATTATTCTAATTTAACCCATAAAGACCCAGTGAAACTTTTGTGGTAGTTCCAAATAATTTTTTCTCCATATTTAACTATGTGATTTATCACCATTTATTGTAATACTATCCTCTGTATTTAAATTTTTTTCCATTTAAATCCTGTATTTTCTATATATAATTCACTGATCCTGTAGATGTTCATTAAAGCTCAGATTAAAGTTGATGGTTATTATATAAAAACAGATCGAACTGAATAAACTGTGTCTTTTTCAGTCCAATCTGTCATGAACTGAACATAAACCCAGTGTGTCCATCCACTGGCACTGATCCAACTCCATGGGTTTTACTGGTGAATCAATGTTGTAGAAGATGATGGTGTTTCCACAGTAACTACAGAGCCTCTGAATGTCCAAATATGGTCATATCTGATGACCATGAAAAGATTAATTGTATTTGACACCAATTATTTCCACATACTTTGATTCTGTTCAGTTCGTGGCTTATTTTGTTCTATTTTTCATTCAGTTTGTTCATTTTATTGATTACTTTGGCTGTTCTAGTTCATTTTATTTGCTATTTAATAAATATCCCTTCATTGTTGTGAATTTTTTTTTTAAATTTTGTTTATTTTTCAACATTTTCTTGCCTATTCCATATTTTTTTCTTCAGTTTTGTTCATTTTGTTTCTTATTTTTATTAAAACTTTTTTTTGCTTATATTTTCCACAGTATTTATCATTTTATACATACTCCATGGGTTTTACTGGTGAATCAATGTTGTAGAAGAGGACAGTGTTTCCATGGTAACTACGGAGCCTCTGAGTGCCCAAATATGAAAAGATGAAGAACTGTGTTTGACACCCATTATTGATAGGATTAATGGATCAGCAGGTATTAAACAGTTTAGATCAGTAGATGGTTTAGTTAAAGGTAGACGTTTGAGTCTTTATGGGTTAATTTTGACTTTAATTTCAACATAATTATCTGTTAATCGTCTCTAAGGCACAGAATGTGTGACAGGCCTTCATAACCAACAGAAGTGTAAACACAGATGCAGATGGTTTGGACGTTGCTCCTCCAGGGTTCAGCAGGTAAAGGTGTGCGTCTGCCCTCAGTGACAGTGCTGTGCAGTTCTTTGTTTCTGACATGAAAAGGAAGCTTCTGTCTGTCAACACAAAGCAGCCACATGTACAATACCATCAACGTGCACATGTGAGACAGCTGCACTTTTACCAGAACAATCCTTTCATACCTTTGGAACATCTGACTAACCCTTCTAGAAGTTCAAGGCATCTGCACCATTTTAAGATCAAACATACAGCAGTCATTTATTAACCCTTTCATGCATGTGGACCCACAGTAGAACTGACTGTCCAAAGGTTCTACAGGTCATATAGTCCAAACCACATGGGGGCAGTCTGTACAGACCCTCAGACAGACAATGAACTAAAGCAGGGTTCTCAAACTCCTGTTCTATCAGGTTCCACATTCAGTCTGATCTGATCTCCAGTAAAATAATAATAGAATAACCTATAAATGATGACAACTCCAAATGTTTGTCCGTTTTAGTGCAAAAAACCCCCCAATTAAATAATGAAAATACTTACTTTTACAAACTCTCCAAACAAAACAGATGTGAATAACCTGAAAAAAAACCAAACGGACATTTGTTCCTATAAATCAGTGGAATTGGACCAGTCTTGTGCGTCAGTTTGTCATTTGTACATGTGCATTATGGATCCGATCTACAGACACTAAACACTGAGGAACAGCAGAACATGGGTCCAACTGGGCTGAATGTTCTAGCCACATTTCAGGTTGTTCATATTTGTTCAGGTTCTTCACATTTTATTGGTTCAGGAGAGTTTGGAAATGAACAGATTTACATCATTGAATGGGATTTTTTTTTTGCACTAAAACAAAGACAAACATTTGAAGTTGTCATTATTTATAGACATAATGGCTGATTATTATTTTCATCAAACTGAATAAAATCTGGAGTCATTCTTCTTATTTGTAGGTTCTTCTGTTCTTATTTTACTGTCCATCATACTAGTCTGGATGTGGAACCAGAACAGCTTTGACTGTGGAATTCTTGCAGTTTGTAAATTCATCCCAGGGGCCGGATCAGAACCTTTGGCGGGCTGCATGTTTGAGTCCCCTGGTGTAGAGGAAAGTGCTCTTATTTTCAGTCACAGAAAAAGTGAAAGTTTCCTGTTGACAGTGTGTTTCCCCCCGTGCACTTTGGGTTTTTATTCACTCTGGCTGCGCGATACAAGTCATATCCATTCCACACTAAGTCTCCACATAACCAGCATACAGAAGCTGTAATTTATTATGTTGTCAAAATGTATTATAAAGCAGAGTTATGAGTGTGTGAGTTACTGAGGAGGCTTTTCATTCTGAGGAGGTCAGTACTGAGAGCAAAACCAACCCAAAAATACACAACTAGGTCACAGCACAGACGGCTGGTTCCTATGGTTTTCAAGTCGCCACAGTAAAAACCACAAATGCAAATCATTCAAGTCATAAATATGTCGATCTGGTACTGAACAAACCCAAATCCAAAGAAAATAATTTTTTTTTAAAAAAATCAATGAATCTGGGTGTTTTTCTGTGTGAATGTAGACTGTCCTCAGACCAGTGGGTACAGGACATGGGCACGTATTTGACCTCTGCTCCATTAATGCTGTGAAGAAGGAAGATTTCAGGCTACTGTTTTAGTTGTAGCTGGCCGGGGCCCAATGATGACGGAATCAGAGGTGACTGGATGAACCCCCTCATGTGACCCCCCCCCAGCTGCATCTTAATAGACTGGAACTACATCCATAAATGGAAATCCATCAGTTCTGCTGCTGCTGTAAGTGGTATCACTGTGTTTGTATCGGAGTACTTTTACGAGTATGAGTACAAGTACACACGCTCAGTATCGGACCCAATGCCTGACACTGGTATCAGTATCAGGGCGTCGCTAGTTGTAATACTGTTCTGTTAATGTGGTCATATCAGATAATCTATGAAAGAAACTGAAAATAAACCATATTTGATTTAAATGTAAACCAGGCAGTAAACACTAAAAAAAAACTAGAAAAGCACTCAGAGAGCGCAGACCTCCGCCAAGACAGTGTTTGTCTTTTTTTTAAGGTAGTGTTTGTACTTTCCTCCACTAGATGGTGCTGAATGACCTCATAATCACCTCTGGTCCATCATGCCTTATCACAGTGATAAAGAATCCCTTTTAAAAATTCCTGGATCCAGACGGTGATCTGGATCGCCTCCAAAATGTAATCATCTCTTCCTTGACCCAGAACGGACATATCCTGAAAATTTCATCAAAATCCGTCCGTACCTTTTTGAGTTACCTTGCTAACAGACAGACAGACAGACAAACCAACACAGATGAAAACATAACCTCCTTGGCGGAGGTAAAAAACATCAGCATAAGTAATGACTGTAATGATTCTGTTACTGTAAATGTGAACTGATGTTCATTTTGACTCAATAAATAGTAATAAATAGTAAGTTTTACTTAAATAAGGTTAGGAATGAAACGCTGTACAAATGGAATATGAAATACAGTCGTTATATGATTCTTTTAAAACAGTGATGAGGACATGCTCGTGTTTTCATCTGTGTGATTGAATCAGTCAGACACAGGCTGTGTATGAGTGGAAACTAAAAGCAGGTCTGACAGCAGCTGGTCCCTGAAGGCCTCTGTGGTCAGAGCTCAACCGTGTTGGGCCTCTTTCCTCCAGATGGATGTCTTCCTCTCACACTCTGGTCCGAACTCAGCGTCTCTCTACTCTTTATTCTATCGTCCTCTGACACTTATTGTCAGTTGGGAAGAAAATAATATTTACAAGCAACTGTACAGACGTACAGAGAAACAAGTGTCCAACAACACATCAGTGTCTTTTCCATTGGACAACTGTGTAAAAACAAACCCATCTGTCCTAAATACGTTCGAAACACAAGTGTGTCCTGTGTCTTTTTCCATTCAATCCAAATGTGCTGATTAGTTTCTTTCTTCTGGTAGATGTCAGTAGAAGTCATTCCATAAACATGAACACAGATCTGTGTTGTTTTGACTCTAGAATGCTCGTTCCCCTAGCCTGGCCAGCCCGACTCTGATCTGAATACATAGTCTGGACACAATCCATAGACTGAGCTTAAGTGTACGGGTGGGATCAACGGCTGTCTGTCAAACTGCTCTGCACGTAATAGGCCAGCG
>JAQQZY010047541.1:0-10567 GCA_030068375.1 Ostorhinchus rueppellii | reverse complement strand
TCACACCTATGGGCAATTTAGATTAGCTGATTAACCTATCAGTGCATGTCTTTGGATTGTGGGAGGAAACCGGAGAACCCGGAGAAAACCCACACAGACAAGGGGAGAACATGCAAACTCCACACAGAAAGGGAATCGAACCTGGGACCTTCTTGCTGTGAGGCACGAGCACTCACCACTGCACCACCGTGTCGCCTTCATGATTTTCCAAAGCTAAATAGATTTGATTCAAGATTAACCAGAGCCAAAGAAAATCTGCTATTCTACAAGAGGGTGCACTCAGAAATTCTACGAGAAACGTCAAAATACACAATGAAAAATATCACAATATTATTGTTATCACAATGCTGTACATCCATATCACATATCACAAGTTTTGCCAATCAGCCCTATTTATTAGTGGGGTTTTTTTTCCCTTTTTTTAATCAATTAGTAGAAATTTCAGGCGACTCTTAGGTTGAAACTCTGCTGTAATGTCTGACAGTTTGGAAGTATCTTAAACACTGTTTACTGCACCACTGTCGGTGAGCCCGTGTATTTCCCTCAGTACCCGCAGCAGTTTTCTTCTTCCTCTTCAGACAAAACTAGTCTTGTCTACTCAAATAGTCTTGTCACTTGTCCACGTCCTTCCTCATTCTCTCTCGCTCTGATTCATCTGCATGAGAGACAGCAGGGAATATCTGACGGCCACCGCGGGTCAGTGGACCGGTACTCTGCTCTGTGTGGGAGTTTGTACATGTTGTGAGTGCTGTATAAGCAGAGGGGCGAGCAGGGAGATGTGGGCTGATGAGGGGAAAACGCTCCAGGGTAGGACAGTGTCCTTGGCACAAACCACCCGAAACAAGCAGACACACTTGGTTTGCAAACTCGGAGTTCAAGGAAAAAAAACAAAAACATTGCGTCTCCCCTGAATTAATATTGAACCTGCTGATACTGTTTACCTAGAACTGGCAGAGGTCAGCGACACAACACAACCTGCAAAATTATTAAGTAAGTGTGTGTGTGTGTGTGTGTGTGTGTGTGTGTGTGTGTGTGTGTGTGTGTGTGTGTGTGTGTGTGTGTGTGTGTGCTGTCCAAAATGACTATGGCTTTCAGAGGCAGAAAATCTGAACATTTTCTACAGAAGGTTCAAAATTCAATATTTTCTCCTGTGTGAATCTTGTGCTTATGTCAGGTTTGTGTGAAGCCGAGCTAACATCCTTTTACTCAAATATCCAAAAGCACTTGTGTCATCAAGACAAGTGTCCATTCTCCTCTACTTCTCTGTCTCCTGGATGTGTGTGACAGTTGACCCAGCTCTATAAACCCAAACCCAGGTCTCCCATCTGGACTGAAAACCACAAATACAGTGATCAAAAATATAAACACACCATGTGATACTTTAACTTTTTAATAGCAGTAGGTGTTGCACAATATATTAAATCCCACGCAGTTTATTCTGTTGACCAATGTGGTACAGATTATTGTCCGTTAGAACCAGTGGCAGCTGCTGGTCTTTCAAGGAGAAGAAGCTCATTGTCAGCTTACATTATAAAATTTGTCCATTTATTCACATGCAAATTCTGTCTCTGTTCCTTTTTTAAAGAAAATGCTCTATGGTCTAGATCTGAAAATACTTTTCAATTAAAATGCGATTCAGCCTTTCAACTGATTCTCCAATCATCACACGGAAGCCCAGCATCCAGGCCAGCCAAAACCCGCCCACACCTCCATTCACCCCTAGAGATACTCAGTGTCTGGGGGCGGGACAAAATCGTGGTATTTATCCAATGACCATCGAGTTTGGAGGCAGTGAAACAAACTGAAGTGCATGGACGCTCAGCTTCTGTGGAGAAATGTTCTGGTTCATATCACAACATAAACACTAGAGGGCGCAAATGCCTAAGCTGCTGAGCACCACCCGCCATTAAACCACAGAAGAAGTTCTATGAGAAACTGCACTGACAATGAAAACGGCACTATGGGAATGTATGAGAAGTGAACAACATCTACTCAGTGGGTTTGTGAGAAGTAGCTGGTTTTGAACGAACTCGTCTTCCAGATGAACGTGTTCTAACCCTTTTGTAGTCCATGAAATGTAAACACAGCTGTACATATGTGACCATTTAATTTTTGGACATTTTAGGGGAAGTTGAGCTTTCCTTGCAGTCTTGGAGAAATCACCTCTGGTTAGAACATGACAGTGGTGTCTGGTGTTCAGGGACAGTCATGTGGACACAGTGGGGGCTGTTTGAAACAAATCACCACCCTGTATCTGGTCCACCACTGGATTCCTGTAGAGCAACTTCTCATCAAGTTGACAACATAGTCAATTGTAGCCTGTGGAATGTGATTCCATTCCTGTTTGAGAGAAATGGAGCTATGGGATATTATCTGGAACCATTCCTGCATGATTTGCGACATCCATGGCATGGTGACGTCTGAGGACATGTGACATTTTGAGGTGTTCTTTAATTGTCCTGAGCCTGAAAACTGAACACCGTTTGAGCAGTCTGGACATGCTACAGCTGTGTGTAGGTGGAATCATTACACCACTGAGCAACTGCTCACTCACAGAGATGGACACAAAATTTGTTTATAAGTCCAGAGAATTAACCATGTTTTACAATTATAAGACATCAGCTCGTTTTGGGCTGCACGTCCCCAGTTAATGCATGGTGTGTTTACGTGAGAAAAATGTACCTTTTATGCTATATAACTAGTATGTGACGTGGGTGGGATTGTGGTCTGTGATTGTCAGAGCGGTGCCTCTAACTCCCCAGGCCCACTCCACTGCTCTGTGGGCCCCTGGGAATGCTGGGTCCATGAATTTGTCATGTTTAACCCCTTATACGGCTGCAGGCACCAGTTTTAATACCAATATATCAGGACTGTGGGAGTAAATGCGATGTTCCTGTTTTTAACTTCATTTCCCATCATGCACTGTGGTACTGCACTTCCATGATCGTAAGACTTTTGTATTCCAAAATGACTAATATCTCTGAAAATATTGGTCCAATCATCTTGCCGAGATATTTAATGTGGTGATGGGACTATTTCTGAACTGCAGGTACCAAATTGGACGGGTAAAAACATCTCCATCTGTCAGAATTGTGCCCCCCCCCGGAATCCACAGGTTCTAGATGTGGTGGTATTTATGCTGTTGTGTATTCCTACATGCTGTACCACATTTGTCCAGCAGTCACCACCAAAGCATTCTGACCATAGCAATTGTTCATAAGACTCTTGTATTCCAAAATTACTAAGATCTCCCAAAATATTTGTCCTATAATCGTGCCCTGTTTGTTACCGTCTTTCTTGACCAAATCCAAATTGCGGTAGTCATCTCTTTCCAGATTTTGTGTGATTCCTCAGACACACGCATGCAAACGGAGGCCATGTGGCTTTTATAATATAGATGTTTCTGTAACACATGAGACCCATTTTCTATTTTTCTGCCTCCAGTACTAATAGAAAACCCAACAGTGCTTAACAGTGGAGCTTATTGATACTCCAGTCATTAATCATATAGCCCTGGGACGTGTTTAATTCCGGGTTTCAATACCCATCCCTAATATAACCACAGTTCTGTTTACATTTCTGTTAATGAATCAATCAAGAATGGATTCATGCTCATTTTTTGACTCCACTTCTGTTTGTTTAACTCTCTACGGAATGGTCTCAAGTACAGCTCTGTGTAAACAAATGCATATGATTTTTTAGATTCACACATTAAAAAAAATAAATAAATAAAAATATCAAAGTAGACATTTTACATCTGATTGAACAGAATTCAAAACAGCACAACCCACATTGTCTGAACTACAATGTATGTATGAAGTGTTAGGATATAAGCTTTGTTTTCTGTTATGATTTGAATTCCATTTTTACTCCATAAAGACCCAGTGCTACTTTTGTGGCAGTTCCCAAATGAGTTTTTCTGTATATTTAACGTTTCTTAACTGTTTTATCACCATTTATTGTCATATTATCCTTTTTTATTTGGAGTTTTTTCAGTATAAATAATGTATTTTCCTATATTTAATTCACTGATCCTGTAGATGTTCATAAAAGCTCAAAAGGTTATTATGTCAAAAACAGAGAAAATAAAGCAAAAATAAAACAAACACGATTAAGTGACTTTTTCAGCAAAATCTATCATTAACTGAACATAAACCCAGTGTGTCCATCCGCTGTCACTGATCCAACTCCATGGGTTTTACTGGTGAATCAATGTTGTAGAAGATGACAGTGTTCCCATGGTAACTACGGAGTCTCTGAAAATCCAAATGGGTCATATCTGATGACCATGAAAAGATGATGAACTGTATTTTACACTAATTATTTACACTTATTGACAGAATTAGTGGACCCATGAAGACCCAAACATCAATGATCATCCAGAACTGTGCTGATCACATCTGTTTATTATCTAGCAATACATGTAAATAATTGGTGACATTGAGAAAATGAGCCTAAAGTGCACATGCAAATGTAAATGAATGGATAATGTATATGTGAATATCTGTATGTCCATAAAATGTACATATTAGAAAAAACAAACAAAAAAAAAAAACCTGTTGATCCATTAATCTTATCAATACATGTAAATAATTGGTACAAAATACAGTTTTTCATCCTTTCATGGTCATCAGATATGACCCATTTGGATGTTCAGAGGTTCCATAGTTACCATGGAAACACTGTCATCTTCTACAACATTGATTCACCAGTAAAACCCATGGAGTTGGATCAATGACAGTGGATGGACACACTGGGTTTATGTTCAGTTCATGATAGATTTAGGTGAAAAAGCCACTTAACCTTCTGTTTTCCCTGTTTCTGATATAAAAACCTTTGAATTTACACTGAAATTTTATGAAAACCTACATGATCAGTAAATGAAATATAGAAGAAACTGATTTCTACTGAAAAAAAAATGCAAAATACAGACGATAATATGACAGACACTTAAGAAAGGGCAAATTTCAAAGTCACCAGTGGTTGTTTGGGTGTTCGTGGGTTAATTATAGAAGTCTAATACATTTATGCTGCGTTGAAACTGTGTGATTAACCTGCAGTTCCAGTCTAATGGTCGCCTACAACAACCACCAAACTGGCATAAAAGCGACTGTGACTGACAGCCGTGAGTAGATGTGGACAAGTGTTCAGTGAGTAGGAAGTGTCTGCCGTTTCTAAGAACACGCTTTTAGTTTCGCTTGTTATAAAAAGTGCACTACATTTTGTTTGTACTGTACAATATAAATCTGTCAAGCAGGGAATCTAGCAGAATGAAGACTCTTCTTGACTAGATTTTGTTGGTGAAGTTTCTGTGTCTGGCCTCATCTTGTTATTCAGTACAAACCTGTTTTTCTGTTTATTTTACTGCACTGAAAGGATTCATTTGAGCTCTGCAGTGCTGTTGTACTGAAGACTGTGGCTACACGACTGCACAACTGTGTCGAGATTTTTTCATTTTAATGTAATTTTTTCACAAATTAAGAAGAGTATTTTTATTTATTTATATATTTTTAATACAAGAGCAATCAGGAGCATTTAGCATTTACAATGAAATACTGATTTATAGGAGAAAACAGCTGCTTTATCCAAGGCAGCTATTAGTATTCTTTTTTTAAAGTCGTTCTTTGTAAATTGATTTCTGGGGATGTAAGGACAGAGGAAATAAAACTAGTCTTCTTTCTGCTCCCTTTCATTCTAGTACAGAGAAGGTTTATATTTCTATTAAATAGTTTTTTTTTGTATTTTAAAATGAATGAAATATAGAACAAAAATTAAATGAAAAATGAATTCTGTAAAATGTATAAACTGAAAAATGAAAACAATATGGACTGGGCACAGATTTATTATTTTTCTTCTTTTTTTTGTTTTAACATGAACTCGTACATTTCTTGACTGCCTCAGTGGCTTCCACCCACAGGAACAGCCTGGACACCGATTCTAAAAGATGACTCGAGTTGAACTTTCCATGAAAATCCTCCTTCTTACTCTATGAAACATGTTTGTTTGACAAACGTGCCAAACAAGCTTGACATGTTTGATACGTTACACAGCAGGCGGCCCTAAGTTATGCAATATTTAAAATGGGAATACTGGACACTGCAACAATCCACTTTTCTGAAGACAATAGAAAAGCACCCGGAGCGCAGACCTCTGCCAAGGTCGTGTTCGTACTTTTTTTTTAACCTCCGTCAAGGAGGTTATGTTTTTGCCAGATTTTGTGGGTTTGTTTATTTATTTGTTTATTTGTTAGCAACGTAACTCAAAAAGTTATGGAGGGATTTGATGACATTTTCAGGATATGTCCGCTCTGGTTTTAAGGTAGTGTTTGTACTTTCCTCCACTAGATGGCGCTGAATGACCTCATATGCAAATCTGTGCCACCATGCCCTATCTCACAATGATAAAGAATCCTCTAAAAATATTCCTGGATCCAGACGGTGATCTGGATCGCCTCCAAAATGTAATCATCTCTTCCTTGATCCAGAGTGGACATATCCTGAAAATGTCATCAAAATCCATCCATAACTTTTTGAGTTATGTTGCAAAAAAAACCAACCAAACAAACAAACCGGCAAACCCTGGCAAAAAACATAACCTCCTTGGCAGAGGTAATTAACTTGCAAATATGGAGGAAGACATCGGAATATTGGGGGGGAATCCAGAGGCGTTAATCTGATTTCTCATAATCAAATTGCTGCTGTTATCTGATAAAGAGTATCAGATTATCCTGTTCACATGATCAGTTGAATAATCTGATCACTCCACAAATCAGATAATGATCAGAGTATTGATGTGCATGTAAACAGGCTCACTGATTCAGATTTAAGATTACTTTATTGTCATTGCATACATTTCAGAGCAACAAAATTTCCTTCCAGTTACAACCGACCAAGATGACATTCGACACAGAACATACGTGGGAACACAGATACAGCTGTACTGATAAATCACAATGAGAATGTGCTCCATGTTTGAAGAATGAAAGACAAAAATGCAACATTAGGATTTGAGGACAGAGGAAAAAAAAAAAAGACAAATATCATCTTGTAGTCAAAAAACTACAAGATTACAAATCTGAAATTCCATATTTCTTCAGCGCATCAGTATTTTTAGTTTTGGAGAATACCACAACAGATTCAGCCTTTTATAGTCATTTCAGTACACAGAAACAAAACAACTTACTCAGGCCCTGGGTGCCAGTAACAATCTACAGATCCAGATAAAAGAAACTGAATTGTAAATGATCCAAACATGCATCTGTGCAGTGGATCCCCAAATAACGTCCAAGCTGAGGAGAAGCTGAAAGCATATGAATGAATTGGAATGCTGCTCAAAATTAATTCCTTCCACTTGCACCTTGAACCCTGGTGAATAATTTCATCCAGATATTTCTGAAATGGAAAGTAGGCACCAAGGGCATGATGACCCAAGCATGACATGATTACATTAATACCGTTGGTTCCTACAGCTGGAATCTGTCACAAACATAAGACCAACTGTCTGAAACATTTAACCCTTTTGAGCTGAACTAACAGACTCTGGTACTTTGTGGTGTAGAATTCGATGGGCTTGATGTTCATACAAAAAGTAAACTTTATCAGTTTTGTAAATACATCCCCTTGGACAAGCCGCCTATGTGGCTTCATGTTTTCTTTGCAAAAAAAGTGACAGAAAATGTAGGCATTCATTATCATTATTATAAAGAATAAATGATTAAAACAGTGTGTTTAAGTACAAAGAAAAAAACAAAACAGGCTTGAAGTATTTAGTTTATTATCAGGAACAACTGTAAATGTCCACGAGGGAACCTTTTGGGACTCCAAGAATAAACTTTCAACTATTTTAGCTCTGCTCAAACTTGCTTTTTGGTTTTGAACATTCAGGATCCATGTGATGGTTTCTGATTTTTTGTTATTTCCAGGTGTTTTTTAAGCTGTGTGACAACAGGTCCTTTTCGACTTGTAATAGAGTCCCACATTACTGCCGTAAAGTGTTCTATGGTGTCGTAAAGTTCAGGATATCAGCTTTCCAATGCAATATGAATTTTGTTGATAGTGTAAATGGCAGAGCCGGCCCAAGCCTCCATTGAACCTGAAGCAAAATTGGATTTTGGGGTCCTCTATTTTTTTTTATTTTTTTTTGCTTTATTTGCATTTTTCTCCTCTCCTTTCTTTTTTCAGCCCCAGAAGGATACGTCCTTTTGTGACCCTGTTTTGATGGAAGTACAGGTGAGTTGGATGTGTAGTGCGTACTACACAGCAGGAGGCACACATTACTGTACAGCGGAGTCTTCACAGTTAAACAGAGGCAGGAAGAGTCACTAGGCCCACATCAACAGCACCACAGAAAAGTGTGGTTTTCTACAACAGTAGAATTTTAATTATATATAAATCACCACTCATGCAAGCCTTTTTTTTTCTTAATTGCTCTTGGGAGTCTCCTAGTGGCCACAGGGTCCTAAGCAGGCGCTTAGTTGGCTTATGCCTTGGGCCGGCTCTGGTAAACGTGTTGGAGTTATAGTAATGCGAATTCTGTAAAGTGCAAAATGTAGCGCCAGAGAGATTGTAGTTGTTAAAGGGTTAATTTAAAAACAGAGTTTAACTTATTTACGTAATTCAATATCCTGATATGTTGGGGAAATTATGAGTTCAGATTTGGAATCAACCTGATTTAATCAAGGTCAGATGTTGTAGTAACAGGTGAAAAGTTCATTTTGTCGTTTTCCTGTGAGCCTTTCAGATCTTCAGTAAAATAAAATAGATTAAATACTGTTATAGTTTTCTTTGAAGAAAAATGTACTTTTATTGAACATTTCTTAATTGTGGTTTTTAAGTGCCTATATTAAAGCAAAAACAGTTCAACGAATAATTCTGTAAAATGCAGGTTGTAGTCAGAATGTAATGTCCTCTGCTCTCAACAAATTCTCTAATCAAATTAAACTTTAATTGTTTTTTTTGTGCAACCACCACAAATTAATGACTGTACTTTTGCAGTATTAAACATTTTTATGCCATTTTCTTTGTGTAACAGCAAATACAGTGCATACAGCGCTCTTTAAATAATTCAACAGGATCCTCACACAGTCTAAATACACATTTAATTAACAATATGTTTTAAAGAAAATCCAATTGATCCTGAATTAACTCATTACACCAACATTAATCAACCCAATCCACGTCCATATGGAACTCCTTTTTGGCTGGAACAATAAAGAGCAGACATGTAGAGAGGAAACGTTGTGTTTTTGTACATTTAATTAATCTTTCAGTGTTTAAACAGCCGCACTCCCTATTCCACGCTATATTTAATTTATACCTGAGTGTTCAGTCTCCTGAAAACCCAACTGCAAACATAAGCACTTGTCCCAGTCGCTGCTCTGTTACGTTAAATCAATACAAAGCTGAATATATTGAATAAGCAAGGAGGGAAGTGAAGTCAGAGCATCCAAAGTCATCCCCCTGGGGCTGACACGCACTCGCTATTTTGTTCCATGCAGCCATTTTTACATAAAAATATGGACACTCTCTGATTCCCATTGTCAAAATAAGATGGTGTGAGTTTATATTCATTTGTCTGTTGTGTTTATCACAAGCTACAATGGTGGGCATAACAGAAGTAATAGATTACATTAATAGATTACTTTAGCTATAACGCAGTAGTGTCAGGCATTACTAATCAATTTTCAGTCGTATTTTACTTTATATACTTTATATTATTTATTTTATATTATACTTTACTTGTGCAATACAACACACTTTTCGCCCATAATTACCTCTGCCAAGGAGGTTATGTTTTTGCCAGCATTTATCTGTTTGTGTTCAAAATAACTTGAAAAGTTCTGAACGGATTTGGATGAAATTTTCAGGAATTGTTGGAAATGGGACATAGAAGAAATTATTAAATTTTGGGAGTGATCCAGATCACCATCTGGATCCAGGATTTTTTTAAAGGATTCTATAACAGTGTGAGATAGGACCATTTTGGGCATTTATGCATAAACTCCACAAAGAATGGTCAGGGCACTTGGGAAAAAAATACAGGACATGTTTCCAAAAGGTTCTACAAGATATCAAAGACTGATCCAGATAATTGAATAATTACCTTCACCAAGGAGATTATGGAATCAGTAGAGTTTGTTTGTTTGTTTGTATATTAGTTAGAAACATACTGTAACCCAAAAAGTTATGGACGGATTTGGATGACATTTTCAGGAAATGTTAGAAATGGGACGAGGAACAACTGGTTTAATTTTAGTGGTGATCTGGATCACCATCTGGATCCAGGAATGTTTTACAAGTTTCTTTATCATTGGGAGATAGGGCATGAGAGCACTGAGCTGCCTTGGTGGAGGTCTGTGCTCTCCGAGTGCTTTTCCAGCTTAAATTTGCAAATGGAAAAAAAAAAATTAATAAAAAAACAGCAAGACTGTGAGACCTTAAGTACGTAAGCCCAATTTGTTCATGCCATTCAAACAGGTTTTTTTTATATTATTTTCTCGTGATAACGACATAATTTTATCAAGCACTGAGTGCAATGAAGCCTGGCCAAATGTCTTCTTAAATGACGC
>JAQQZY010047415.1:0-10572 GCA_030068375.1 Ostorhinchus rueppellii | reverse complement strand
CCAATTCTAAGTCACAAGATAGCCCTTACACTTAGTTTTGAGGGCCGAGATTGAGGGGCAAAAATTGAGGGTTAAGACTGAGAGTTGAGATTGAGGGTTAAGGGGGGAATTGGGATTCGGACTAAATGTCATGATAGGAGGATTGAAAAGATGAAATGCGCAGATAGCATTAATGTTTCTGAAAAAAGTCCAAGAATCAGGAACAAAAAATTAGTTTTGAACTTCTCAAATCAAAAAGACATGTTTTAACTGCATCAATTAATGATACAATAGGTTTGGGTTGGTAGTAGTGGGTGATTCACTGGGTTAAAAACATAATATGTAGATGTGTGTGAAGGAATTGGGCATTCATCAAGGACAGGGATTGTGTAGGTGAAGCAGGAAAAGTAAAAAAAAAAAAAAAAAGACTATCAGTAATAAATAAGAGTCAATGGAGAAAAAAAAAAATCAATGCAAAAACAAGAAACCTGAGTCTGTAGTTAAACATGTTGGTGATGGGTCTGCATCAGTCATAAAAGATTATTTATTTTATATCAGACAGGTTTTGCATTCTTTATTTTAACTCCTTACTTATTACCATCTTATCTTCTAATGGACAAGCTAGTGCAGATAATAAAGTAGAGTCAGAACAAAAAAAGAAACCGAAAAAAGGGACACTTAATTTTTCTTTCGTTATACATTTATCATTGCCATGTTAGAACTGGCAAAGAATAACAGTAGAACAAAAACTGATAAAGCAGACAAATGGTATTTTAGACTCTCCAGTATCACTTGTCACTTTTCCATCGACCCTCAAATATCACAAATATAACTTGTGCATAAAAATTTACCAAATGAAAAAAATGACAGTTTCACCAAAACTCTCATTTTTCCATAACAAGTTTTTGCGCTGGCAAGTGGTGGTTTTTCAGGCATTGCAAAATTGGTATATTACGCAAAACTGCAATGGAAAGACCTTTTTTCACAAAGAGATTCATGTAAATAAAAAAAACCCGGATGTGGACGGACGTTACAACAAGAGAAGAAGAGTTTTAAAAGAAACACGGTACGGTATGTGTGGACACACCAGGAAACGGAATAATTTTTTAATTTAGTACAGAGAAGAGGGGTAATATAATAATGAATATATCTGTAAATCAACACCATATTTACATTCGTCGCCATGTTTATGGAAAGACTTCTTGTGTCATCTCGCGATAATAAACAAATCATTGTATTTGTGATTTAGTGGAAAAACCAACATTACGCACTTCTGTTTTTCCGACATTTCGTAAATATCGATAAAGTTTCGCCCATAAGCCTAATGGAAAAGTGACGACTGACAATAGCTTATTAGGTTTTCTTTTTTCCTTCACATCATTAAGTATTAAAAGGGGTTCGATGTCTGTGTATACAGTGAAGAAGCAACATTTTGCTGTGGTAAAAAAAAAAAAAAAGAGAGAATTATCAGGCTTCTGTGTCTTATTTTGGACCTTTTAATTCAATATAATCACTCACATGAGCTGAGCCTCCAGCAGCAGACAATGAAAACTGTTAGTTACACTGTAAAAAGTAAAACACTGAATCAACTTCAAATTCTTTCTTCAATAGGTCACACATTAAAAAAATAGTTGAGTGAACCAAATTAAATTACATTATATTACATTTAACGTAATTTAATTTGGTTCACTCAACTAATTTTTTTTATGTGTGACCTATTGAAGAATTTTTTTTAAGTGGATGCAGTGTTTTACTTCTTACAGTGTACTGTCATGTATCGCAAAACATACAAATATAAGAACGAGCAAATGATTATAGTGGAAGACTTACAATTATAATGAGTTAGTCGTTCAAAACCAAACTCAGTTTAAAGGTGCATGAAAACTGAACTGACATTCACCAGCAGTGGTCGAACTGCTCCTAAATCCAGTTATTTTAATACTACCCTGATCATGAATCATGTTCTTTTGTAGTGCCTTTATAGTTCCTGTTTCATGTGCCTCACGGTCACATTGGCTGTGGTTAGTTAAGCTCTTTCTTAGTCATGTTCTTAGCTTAAATTGTCGTTACTTTCCATTTTACCCGGACTGATTTACAGTTTGTTACACTTGGACAGCACACACAGTCAGTGAAAAAAGTCAGAACTGTTCTAACACTCCAGTTTGAGCCTGAATCATGTTGGTTATGGGTCAGTCTTTGGGACCGCAGAGCCAGGCTGCCAGGTTCAAGTGGGAACCATTGCACCCATTATGACTCAGCAGATGGTGCAGTGTGCAGTACCACCCTCCTTGTGCCTGCACAGCATTCAGTGTTCTCTAATGACCTTTAATTCATCTTGGCCATCATATTACCCTGCGCCCTGGGAATCTCATCTTTCGGAGTTACAGATAAAGCCAAGAATGCCAAGTTTGAATCGGACAGTTTGTCCTGAGCGCTCTAAAAATGTCCCATTCAGCAGTTCAGCTCCTGACTCCTGTCACCTCAAATATCTTACAAATGAGCTCCTTTTTGGGCTTTAGTGGTAATAAATATGACGCAGCGCTGTCGGACTTAGATTAAAATGTCAGAAGCATTGCGAAAAATAAAGATAATGGGAACGCTAGTGTGGGGATACCTGCTGTGCGTGAGATTTTTGAGGTTCAGCCGTTTGGCTGGGAGCTCCGGTGGATTTGCAGAGCTGTTGTCTGGATGCCTCCCTCTGCTCCAGACTCCCTCGGCGGTGTCCTCTTTCCTCCTCCAACAGACTTTTATTGGCTCCAAGGACTTCCTCTGGTCCTCAAAGACACTCGGTCATGATCGTTTGACCCGGGACCCCACCGCCACATTTCAGTCCTCATCCACTGCCACCGGAGAGGAAACCACCCAGAGGAGCTAAAGACCGGTGTGGTATAATTATCTCCTCTGTACATCTCTCTCCTCACTTCGGTTTCCTCATGACACTTCTCATGATACCTCTTAGGCTCATGTTCGCCCAATAAACTGGATCAATATCAACCCGCGAAGCTGTGACTAAGCTAAGTATCATTTACCACCTCAAAATCTGCGTATATCAAATTCATATCTGCAGACAAATTAAAGCAATGACTGATTGAAAGGATATTATTACTCAGATCCTGTTATAATTAGATTTGTTCATGAAGCTAATGGCTAACAGGGACACAGTCCTGAACTTTACTATAGTGTCTTTGTGTTAATACTGAAAGTTTCATTACTTCCACCAAGGAGGTTATGTTTTACTGTGCGTTTGTTTATTTGTTTGTTGTGACCATCCATCCAACTTTGTTTGTTAGCAACATGACTCAAAAAGTTATGGACGGATTTTGATGACATTTTTAGGGTATATCCACTCTGGGTCAAGGAAGAGATGATTAAATTTTGGAGGTGTTTTGAATCACCGTCTGGATCCAGGAACTTTTTAAAGGATTCTTTATCATTGTGAGATAGGGTATGAGGCCATTCTAGTGGAGGAAAGTACGAACACTACCTTAAAAAAAAGTACAAACGCTACCTTAAAAAAAAAAATACAACCACTACCTTAAAAAATACAAACACTATCTTGGCGGAGGTTTTTACTCACCTTTTCATTAAATTCCCAATAACTTAAATGTCCATTTGGAAAACTTTGCCTCTGTAAGTATTCTAAATGTCTATTTAACCCTTTCATGCATGAATTATGAGAACCTTAGTCAATATTTCTTTGTTTGTTTTTTAGTATTTTATTCCTCTGTAGGCATAAAAATGAAAAATACAATTGAATTTTTTTTTTTTTTATGAACTTATTTTTCGTGGAGTCACAAAATTGCCCACTCAGCTGGACACCATGCAGTTAATTTTTGAAGCAAAGAAACAGACATTTAAAATTCATCATCAGAAAGTGATATACTGTGGGAAAACTATGAAATAAAAATAGTTTTAATGCCACATAGCTGATGTTTTCTCACATTGGTCATACTTTAATACTAGTTATTACTCATTTCATGGAGATGTTAATGCAAAAGAGTTTCTTATGGTTAATTACAATCTAATAACAATTAATTGAGTTACACTAAGTAGCCCTTAAGTAGCTGGGATAGGCTCCATGCGATCCTCGTGACCCTAGTGAGGATAAAGCGGGTTCAGAAATGAATGAGTTACACTAAAACATGTTTCTGCAGATCAGTTTGATGAACAGCAGCAAAGTTACAATAATTGAATGAATTGCAGTTTTGGGGATGTTGGCTGATATGCAACTAAAATAAAACCCATAAATATACAAGAGAACAGCTGTAGAATAGCTGTCCACTGTAATGACCAGTATGCATGAAAATGTTACGTTATAAGTTCATGAGCTGTTGAAACAGACGTTTTATCCTCTGACAAAAGGGGGAAAAGTTCTTTAAAAACCAATAAATGGAAGGTGAACAGTATTTTACAGAGGGTTCATCACAGGTTGTTTGTAGCTTTAATGTTGCCAGGCGAGCAAATATGTAAATGTCTAGGATTTCGGAGGATCCTTTTGCAGAAATGGAATATAATGTTCATATTTAAGTTTAATTAGTATACAATCACATGAAAATGAAATGAGTCGAGTCGATTGTTGTTTACTAGGTTGCATCACCACATCTACAGCAACTGAGAAGTAAGTTTTTCATCTTATTTTTTCCATTTTATAGCTGAAGCATTTAGCTTTAATGTCCATTAATCTAACCTACTATGACTGAGTGTGGACTGGATTTTATGTAATGTAATATGGTAAAAAATGATCTAACATTTGTGTAATAAAATCATTTACTGTAACTTATTTATCACTATTATAATATAGTGTTGTCACTTCGAGCAGAGGACTGTATCCATGCTAACATTTGTGGAACGGTGGAAGATGGGCCAACTCTGGAGAGGTTAGCAACATCGCTATGCTCGGGATATTTCTGACTTTATTAATCCTTTATTTAACCAGGAAGTCCCTTGAGATTAAAGCTTTCTTTTCCAAGGGAGACCTAGCCAAGATAGCACGCCATTACAGAGATTATAAAGTGCACGCAGTATAAAAACATAAAACCATTAAAGGAATACTTACAGATAAGAAATATAAAACAAGCTAAGAGCAAGGACAAAAAAACAAAACAAAACCAACAAAAAGATCAAGAAAAGCAGTTACATTCATGGCTTGCAGGTAATACGACACAGTATGTGCTATTTCACCGCCCCTTTGAATCCAGAATGCAGGTCCACTGTGTAAAAGTCCAGCCTGTCTCAAATCTGTGGAAATCAGTCAATGGTGGAAAAATCATCTTCATCATCTTGTCTTATTTCCAGGATTTCTGTAACGTGTAAAGTTCTGTTAAAGTGGCTTATGTTTTGCTTTTAAAAGCACACACCTAGTGGCTGTGACTGGTATTACATCTCCACTGTGGATTCACTTCAGAGCCGAGGTTCTTACCCCTTGAGGAAACCCTTAAGCTGCATCGATGGAGTTCCACATTTGCAGTCAGTTGCGTTTCCTCAGTGTTTATCATCTGCTCATCCTGTCTGAGCTCCACATTTACAGTTAAATCATGGTTGCTGGTGCTAAGCCCTACTCGCCACGCTGACCCCTCTGATCCACGGCCTGTTCATCACCAGTGAACATACACTGTAAGGCCACACGTGCACATGGTGATACTTATGTAGACATGCATGCTTTCCAACTTCACACACATGTAGGCTATATTTTACCTTGTAAACTCGTGTGTGCTATTGCAGCTCTTGCATACACGCTGTACAGCTTCGAGGTTGGTATAGGGTTTCGACTGCTATTACAGTGCATATTGTAGTCTAGTCTGCTGGATATTTTTAGCCCTGCTTTAAGTGAAAACATGAGAAGGAAAGCTAGAAGGTTGCAGATCAAATGTATCTGAAAAATATGCTGCATACTTACTTCAACAAATCATCAACTTAAATATCTGGCAGGTTTACAGCTTGTAGTGGTTCATTTTTAGGAAAGTGCCATACCAATGTGCAATTATGTCGCACATATAGAGGTGGGAAGTTCTCGTTTTTATTGCTCATATTGCTTTTTACTTATTTTTCTTACTTATTACCATCTTATCTTCTAATGGACAAGCTAGTGCAGATAATAAAGTAGAGTTAGAACAAAAGAAGACAGTGATAAAAAGGGACACTTAATTTTTCTTTCGTTATACATTTATTTTGCCATATTAGAACTGGCAAAGAATAACTGTAGAACTAAAACTGATAAAGCAGACAAATAGCATTTTAGACTCTCCAGTATCACTAGTCGCTTTTCCATTGACCCTCAAATATAACAAATATAAATAGGGCATAAAAATTTGCCTAATGGAAAAACAACAATTTTGCCAAAACTCTAATTTTTCAGTTGAAAGTCTTTGCGCTGGCAAGTGTTGCAAAATTGGTATATTACGAAAAACTGCAATGGAAAGACCTTTTTTCACAAGTAGAGTCATGTGCATAAAAACCCTGGATGTGGATGGACATTACAAAAAACAAAGAAGAAGAGTTTTAAAAGAAACATGGTATGTGAGGACACACCAGGAAGCCGCCTAATTTTTTAATTTAGTACAGTATAAAGGGGTAATAAATAATAATTATAATAATGAATATCTGTAATCTGTAATATCTGTAAAATCAACACCATATTTATTTTCATCACCATATTTAATGGAATGACTTCTTGTGTCATCTCATGATAATAAACAAACAAATCATCGCATTTGTGATTTAACGGAAAAACCGACATTACGCACATCTGTTTTTTCGACATTTAGTAAATATCGGTAAAGTTTTGCGCATAAGCCTAAACGAAAAGCAACTGGTATTTATTATATATTTAGAAAATTCAAAGCAGCTTTTCTATCCATTTCCACATAAAACCTCCTCCTTTCTACACTGTTGCCCATAAAGTTGGAATTATTTTGTTTTCATTCTTATTTATACACATCAGTAATCATTTTCATTTTTTCATCAAATTACTAAAAGATGAACCACCAGTGATGAATGAATACAAATATGATGAATGGGACCAATGTCCATCCATCCATCCATCCATCCACAGCAGCTTGTCTGTCCATTTCCATATAAAACCTCCGCCTCAGTTGAACTCAACATAAACTCATGTGGACTGCAGTTCCACTCTCAGGTCTTTAGTACAATGTGAGACACTGTGCTCATAAATAGTTCCCTGACTTGGCCTTGTGCTCTCCTGCTGTGCCCCAGCAGCTGCTCAATGTGGTGCATTTAAATAATGGTATGACAGTCAATCAGCTACTTAAGTAGTGTGTCCAGAGGAAAGAGCAAACCACTTTACTTGTCCACCTGACAGATCAGTATCGATTTGTTGTGTTTTCTATCCACCTGATGAATGAAACTTTAATTCTCTTACATATTTACCTCCAGTGTCCAACACGTCTGACTGAAATACACACACTTACCAAATATAACAGCGATTTAAGAAACTCAGACAGACTCATGCTTACTTTTGCAGGTTGTAGATCTCATTTCCACCATAACAAAACCTCAGCATGTTCTTGAAGACATGTTTGAAAAGAACTGGATGGAGCCACTGGATGACCTGCCCTACCAACGGAGCCACAGCCACCTGGCACATTTACAGAAATGTTGATTAATGTGCCAGTTTAGACTCATTTCCACTAGTTACCCTCAGCCCTTACCACAGGGTATTGTCATCAGTTTGTCATCTCCCTGTCTGTCTGTCCGTCCGTCCGTATGTGCAAAAACTTTTGCATGAACTGAAGGCCGAGGGTTTTCAAGTGTTGGCATGTTCTGGTTTTCAACTATAGTCCCATAGCAGCAACAAGAGACTAAATACATTAAAATAAGAAAAACAACTCTGGATATAAAACAAATCACACTTTCTTAAAAAAAAAAAAAAAAGTTACAACTTAGCATACATAAGATTTTCTGAGAATCAGTTGATTGTGTGTTTAGATTAGTCACAAGGGAATAACATGTTCTTCCAACACGTCAATTTTTTCCAGTTTCACATCTAATTTCCGCAGGATCGTAACCCAGTCATTGTAAAACTGGCGTGTGTCGCAGCTCCTACATCAACAACAGCGGTGGCTCGTACACAACACTATGACCACACTGTAAACGTCTGTCTACACAGCCTGCCTCCCCTCTCGTGGCCTCATCTCCAGCAGTCAATTAATGAGCGCAACTTCCCGAGTTTGTGGAGGTTTCTCATGGTGCCAGCAGCAGCCACACCCGAACAGCTGGAACGAGGACAGGAGAACACAGCTGGGCGGGAGCGAGGCGAGTGTCGGCCCAGCTTAGCGCTGCGAACACCAGCGGGTGAACGGTGGAGACTGACGCTCACAAAACCTACATTCTGCAGGTTCACTGGTTAAAATACACTGAGTGTACTTTTGACAGCAGATTTGAGGACACATTACGAGTGTTTCAGAATAGTTACGGCATAAATAGCCTCACTGTATGTGCAAATGTGTGTGTGAACGGGAACAATGTGGCCATTTATGGAGTGAATACCGCAGCCTTTAACAAGGGCCCTTAACATATTAACCATGTGACCTGCTTGAGCTCAGAAAATCTTACAACAACCTCAGCTCTGCTCTCCTCTAATACACGCTCACTAAGGATGGGATATTGATAAGAATGTATTCATCCCATTATCGATATCATTTATTGATTTGATTCCCTATGGATAAACTATAATACAAACGGCTTTGATCGTATTAACCCTTAAATGTCAAATAAGCACTAAGATTTTGCATTTGATTTGGATAAAACTCATAAAGGGGTAGTTAAAAGGCTCATATTTATCTAAACCCACTTTTATTAGTCTGTGGTTCATTTATTTGTGTATTTGAGTTTAGTTTATTTGAAAGGGGAGAATACAATTTTATAAAACACATGATTACACATGGTTAAAAAAAAAAAGTCATAATTAGCCAGAAGGCTAGTTTTTATCTGTAGTCCACTGGCCATGATGTAAAAAAGCAGTAAAATACATCAACAAGAGAAAGACATGGTTAGATATTCGACAGGACACTAAAATGACCAGTAACATATACATGACAAACTGTTAAGAGAGCACAGAGCATACAATACCTGTATAATATCATAAAAAACATATTCAAACATCTACTATACAATTAAGAAAATAGGACTTCATAACATAACACTTGATAAAAACATTACAACAGGCTTGTTTTTCAGTGTTGGCAGCTGTTGGACCCTTTAATAGTTCATACAGTTTGAATTTGAATCCTCCAGCTGCTGCAAAACTATATTTATATTCATTCCATCAAAAATCGAGTGGATTTCTACAACCTGTTTTAATTCCTGCTTAATTTGTAGAACTGTAACTACTTATGTTCTGACATTTGCACATATAAGGTCAAGACTTCCACCGAGCATTTCTCAGAGTAAGAGTTCTCGACATAATTGTTTATCAGCAGCAGCGGTTGTAGTAAAAACTGCAAATATGTCCAAACTTTGAGCCGATTACCTAAAATGTTCAGTTGTTGAACAATTATAATATTAACAAACACAAGTGGTTGCACGGGACAGAAAACACAGTCAATAATCTGGATTTAAAAAGTTGCATTAAAAAGTGTTACTCTTTATTTGGGTAAAGTTTGTCCTTTCTACAGACCCATGTTAACGTGCACAGTGGATTCATGGACACACATGTACACTGCACACTAAAAGCATGAGCTCCGTAGATGCACTGTGGCCCGAGCGCTGCAGATGAATCCATCCCGTCTGTGCCTGAATCTGATGGACATAGAAGGAGGTGACCACATGCGGTTTGTGAACATGTCCTTTATACTAGATCAGCTGTGTTGAATCCTGCCGTACATACCGGAGATAGTTCCTCAAACAGTCACATACAGATCTAACAGCACATCCCAGAATACCTCACACAGGTGCCTCTTAAAGTGAGTCCCCCCCGCGCGACGGACCGTCAATCGCAGCTGTTTATGAAATTTCCCTGTGAAAATAACCTACTAAAATATTTACATGCAGTCAGATCCCGACCAATAAAGGCCCATTTATGCTCAACGTTAAATACGGATATGGACGGAGCCCCTCTGTCTGTGCTTGTGTTCATTTCGTCCGATTTCTGCTCGACACGACTCTACCCACTTGTTGGACCAGGACGGTTGTGTTTCCACTGCCAGGAGTTACTAGTTGGGACTAGTTGAAGTGGGTGGAGTTGGCGAAGTCGACAGCCCTCCCATCATTTTCACGCGACCAATAAAGTGTCACGCCACAGTCAGTAAAGTAAACAACAACGATGGAGACACTGGATGCGGTACTGCTGCTGTTGTTTGCGCTGTGGTTTGTTGTCACTGAAAATGCCTAAACAGACAGCAGGTCTGTCTGGCAGGTGATTATTTCAGATCCCCGAGCTTTGTCGCACGTATGACAACATTTCCTCTGACCAATCGGTGGACAGCACTGTTCACATCACATTTTAGTGCTGGCTTGGCACGGCTAGAGCCACCTCTGAAATATTCATTTTCTATACCCGCTCTATCCTCACTAGGGTCACGGGGGTCGCATGGAGCCTATCCCAGCTACTTAAGGGCGAAGGCGGGGTACACCCTG
>JAQQZY010047371.1:0-10574 GCA_030068375.1 Ostorhinchus rueppellii | reverse complement strand
GTTTTCTGATTCATCTTATTAAACTATGTCAGATTTAGCACATTTAATGTCTGAAGCAGATATTTTCTAAGAAATTGCAGAGCAGTGTAATCGGGGCTCTTCACTGAGTCCTCAGCGCTGAGTAACTAGTTTATTTGTAATCAGAATAAATTCTGTTAACTTTGAGACTGAGACGAATCCAGACTCATTCTTGGAGCTTCCAATGAAAGGGCATGCTACCAAAAAGTCAATAATTTTCAGAAATGCAAATCACATATGAGTCTTTAATGATGTAATATTGATCATTTTTGTGCATATAGTGTGTATTTGTTTTACATTTACCTAAAGCTGAGCTCATATTAAATCCACTGTGGAACCATTGTCTTTTTGTGCACATCTTTTTCATATGGCAGCTCAAAAGAAACACAGTTGATTCCTTGATAAATCTACTCCTCAATAACAGAATAAAATACCTGTCAAAATGTCAGCGTTTGATAAAATGTGTCAAAAGCATGAACATTTTCTGTCATTAGTACTGTAAAAATTGCCTTCAAGTGGGTGCAGAAGTAAAGTGTATGTCAGGTAGTTATTTGCCACCGGCTGCAAGTGTCAAAATCAAGCACTGACAGGATTTCATTCACTGAAAAAGCCTGTAAGATGCAGAAACCACAAATAAGAATGCTGTAATTTACCAACATTTTGTTCCAGCTTTCAGTGTTCAGATATAACAGAATGAACTCCAGTAAATGTATTTTATAGAACCTGACAAAGCTTTGCCAGAGTTATCCTGAGGCAGCAGCTATGGATAAATGATGGTTCTTGATGCAGTATCTTCTGGATCAGAGATCGTAGTGCTTGGCTTATTCTCATGCTTTGAACCTTCCAGATTCCTTGAACTTTTTAATCCAGTCCTGTTTTTCTTTGAGGAACATAGATTTAATTCAATTCAATTGTATTTGTAGAGCTCTATATCACGATAAGGTTGCCTCAAAGGGCTTTACAGAATGAAACTAATAACAGCCAAATAAACAGCAGATGAAGGAGGTGGATTAATGTCCTGGGCATCCCCCGGCCTTAGACCCTCCTTCTCAGCAAAGAAAAACTCCAAAAACCAAGTGGGAAAAGAAGAACCTGAGGAGAACCACAGTGAAGGACAGATCCACTCCCATGGACGGACAGACTGTAGATGCACCAGGACTGATGGGTGTACATTTATGGATGTGGTTCAGGTCTATTATGACGCAGTAGGGTGGGGGCACATGAGGGGGTCCACCTCGTCCAAACAGACAGGTGAGGGTGAGGAGGTCCATCCAGTCACCTCGGATTCTGTCATCATTTAACATTTCATCCACACACTTGAAACCAGATTGTTAGTTCATTATTTAAATAATTACCACCTAAATCTGAGGAATGATGCACAGAAAACAGTTGTTAGTAAAAGTTTTGGGAATGAAAATTTGCTCCTTGTAGCACCCTATAATGTCATAGCACCTGAAAATGTAATAAAATTTGCACTTAATCAAAAATGTAATAAAACTCAACAATGTAATAACTTCACCAATAATGTAAAAAAAATAACCTGACTGATATTTTAATAACATTTTTACCAAAAATGTAATACCTTATTACATTATTGGGGATTTATTACATTTTCAGATGGATCTTTTTTTTCCACAACTGATAATGTCAAACTTGACAGATAATGTACCCACCTGAAAATGTAATACATTCCCAATAATGTAATAAGGTATTACAGTATCAGTAAAATGTTATTACAATATCAGTCAGGATATGTTATTACATTATTGGGTTTTATTACATTTTTGATTGAGTTAAGTGCAAATTTTATTATATTTTCAGGAAATTATTACATTACAGGGTGCTACGCCTTAAGTAAAAAAAAAAAAATTTAATAAAGATAATAACAATAAAAACAACAAAATAAAAGTTGTGTGTATTAGCAGGATTTGATTTCGCAGTATCTTGGCGTGAGTACCCAGTAAAAATGGAGGAAAAATACAATCAGAGGCAATGAAAACCGAACACTTTCATTTGTTATACAATTTGTTTTGGAACAATGTTTGACATTTTTATTCTTGCTCATTGATCAACATGATGGACATGAATATGACTCACACGAGAGACTTCTCTCTTGAGCATCGGCTCACTGAACCGTGACCTACTTATTATTTTACACATCTTTTGTAAATTTGAGTAGTTCTATGAGAATCCTGTTGTTGGTTCCACATGAGTGGTTTTCTCTATAGAAGAGAACATGGAAATCCAGACAAACCCTCACTCTACCTGTTGATATGCCACGACTGTCAGCCAACGATCGTCCCCTAGCCCTAGGCTTGTTGGAGGGTGGTCTCTCTATTCCAGCTGTTGCTCGTAGAATGGGTTGCTCTGCACCAACAATCATGAATTTGAGACAAAGACATGCAGAAACTGGCTCTGTGGCTGATAGGCCGCGCCCTGGGTGCCAAAGAGTAGCGACTCCTGCTGATGACCGGAGAATTGTGCTGCTGCATTTGCGTGATAGGTTCAGGACCGCGACCCAAAGTGATGCAGAAACACCAGGGAGGAATCAACCTGGCATCAGCAGTAGAACTGTCCGCCGCCGGCTCCATGGACAAAATTTATGATCCCGGAAACCAAAATTTGGCCCCACATTGACACAAGTCCATTGCTGCAATTGCCGCCAGTGGTCACAGAGACATGTTAACTGGACACAAGCTCAGTGGAGAAGTGTAGTTTTCACTGATGAGTCACGTTTTTGCCTTTATCAGAATAATGGTTGTCAGAGAGTGTGGCGCTGCCCTGGTGAGCGATATGCTGCTCGCTGTGTTCTCCAGTCTGACAGATGGGGCGGACCAGGTGCAATGGTCTGGGCAGGGATATCATTCAATGCCCGAACAGATCTGGTGATTATTGATGGCAATTTAACAGCAAGGCGGTACATCAATGAGGTTCTGGAAACACTCCATCCTTTTATGGCTAATCATCCAGAGATCCAGATTTTCCAGCAAGACAATGCTCGTCCTCATACTGGAAGACTCCCTTCAGGGTACCTGCAGCAGCATGACGTCATCACACTGCCATGGCCAGCTTATTCGCCAGACCTTAACCCGATCGAACACCTGTGGGACCAGTTAGGTCAACGGATCTCCAGACGGGTTCCTGCTCCTGCTAATCGGAAACAGTTGATTGTGGCCCTGCAGGAGGAATGGAGAGACATCCCACAAGACAATATCAGACGCCTGATAAAATCCATGCGCCGTCGCTGCCGTGATTTCATCCAAGCAAATGGTGGTCATACTCGATATACTCGAGTACAATGCTCATCATGTCATTCTTTTGGAATTTTTTTTATGAATGAAGCCTTATTTTAATGTCATAATTCATTTTTCGTTGCAAATATATAATAAACTATCCCTGTGGACAATATCTATCTATATCAAAGACTTTAAACTTTAAATTGTAACCAAAACAGAAGTGTTACGTTTTCATTGCCTCTGGGTGTTTCGACATGCGCACACATACCTCAGTGTATAGCAGCGCCTCTCAGTGGCTGCATCAAGCATAACATCACATCTTTAATTTCAATTAAGAGCATATAATCATACACTGTGAGTCAACAATGTGTTTCTGAGGCACATTGAAGAACAGTTTAGGATATATATAAGACTTTAATTAACAAAGAAATTACACTGAAGTAAAGAATCCATTTGTGTCATTGTATAAAGCAAGGAATAACTGACTGCCAGGTAATATTCAGGAAATGTTTTGTGAAATGGAGGGAGCTTATGATTTAAGAGCAGAGTTACATTTAAAGAGTCAAAGTGCCTGCTCCGTTAAAAAGTTTCTGTACCATCTGTGGAGTAAAACTGGAGAACAAATTGTGTGTTAAGATAAAACAAATATCAAACATAATTCAGTTTAATAAACGATATGAAGAGTTGAGTCTTGTGAGGTGCAGTATTTAATAATGACAGAGGGCTGTTTGTTTATGGATGTGTTAAATATACTGTAATTATTGAAGAAAATGGTTGAACTGTTGATGTTTGTATGAATGCACTGCTATGATCATATCGTTGTGCATAATTCACTTACTGTATTATGTATGAGTTGTGGGTTGAATGTGAAATTAGGACAAATATACTGTTTGATTCATGTATTAAGTTATTGATAAAGGTGTAAAACCACTTGAGGGGTCGGGTTAAATAATTCTTCCTACTCCTTTTCAACCACATTCAGACACAGTTGAAGATTGATTCTGTCATTTTGTTTTTGTCTTAATCTGCTTTGTTTTGTTTGTTTCTTTGCATGTTTGCAAACCAACCAACCAACCAACCAACCAACCAACCAACCAACCAACCAACCAACCAACCAACCAACCAACCAACCAAACAGACAGAATGTGAAACATGTTTATGCTCATACTGTCTGTAACAAAATACAAATCAGCAAATTGTAATAGAGCTGCATTACTTTTAAATGTTCATTTTCCATCCTGTTTTCCATATCAAACATATCCTTATGGACATTATTTGGGATTGTGCAATTTATTCAGACAGAAAAACATGGTTGGATTAAAATATAAATAATGAACAAGTAAAAAATAAATGTCAAAATTGTAATTCTATCAGAGTCAATATCATTGAATTATCTACCATTTTATTCATGAAACAAAAACTTTGTCAAGTCATGGATTGAAGCACTGTTCTGTTTAATGTACCTTTTATTTACTTTTTATACAAAAGCAGAAAAATTCAATGTCCAGTATCTGTTAATACACTTCTATTTTATACAACTAAATCGATATAAACATCTAATATTGAATGCTGTGTATTTATAACTGGTTTTAAATGGGAAATCCACATGTTGCACTGAAGTAAAGAAATGAATTTGGGGAATGTCTGACCTGCAGCAGCATCTGAATGCTTCTGTGGGAGCAAATTGCTCAATCAAGTCAACTCTGTTTCCACCAGCAGGCAATTACTGAGCCATCAGGTCCACCGTTTTTCAGGAACCCAGCACCAAAACCCCAAAACATTTCATGCTTTCATGGTCAGCACTGTGTGAAATTGCCCTGAGCACTTTTAAAGTTGAAAAGGCATCAGATTGTTTTGCATCAAATGTCTGAAAGAAATCCACACAACTGGAAGATGAGAGCTGTGTAAAACCTGGCTGTATTTTTAACCACCTGCCGTTATTTTCAGGAGTTTGTCTTTTCACAGGCTAACTGGTCTTTCAAGACAGACAACACATCAATATGTATAAAGTCTTAGATATGAATTCAGCTCAGATGGAGAAAGGCAGGATGAACAGGGCAACTCGGATATTAATATACTCAGATTAGATGTAGGAGATTGTTAAGAATCCTCAGTGTAACCAAGATCACCGGCAGAGTTCATGCATGTATTCATTCCAAGATTGGCTGGGTTTATTAACCCATTAAGACCCAAATATCCACCCAAATATGACCAAAGCCATCACTGATTTAAGATATTTAATACCTGCTGATCCACTAATCCTTCCATTCATCCATTTTCTTCTGCTTATCCGGGGCTGGGTCACAGAGGCAACAGTCTCAGCAGGGATGCCCAGACTCTTCCAGGGGAATCCTAAGGTGTTCCCAGACCGGCTGAGAGACATAGTCTCTCCTGCGTGTCCTAGCTCTTCCCTGAGGCCTCCTCCTGGTGGGACATACCCAGAACACCTCCCCAGGGAGGCGTCCAGGATGTAAAAGATGAACAGACTCCTGGTCCTCTTTAGCACCCAAAGTTGCTTAGTTTATTGACAATAAAACAGTGGTTCATTCACTCATCTTATTTATTTAAACCTTTATTTAACCAGGAAAGTCCCGTTGAGATTAAGAATCTCTTTTTCAAGAGAGTCCTGGACACGCATTCATACACCAGTGCAAGTAACACTGGAGGCAAGGAGGGTGAAGTGTCTTGCCTAAGGACACAATGGACTGACCTGGAGAGAGTGGGATTCGAACCACCAACCTTCTGGATATTAGACGACCCGCTCTACCACCTGAGTCATAGCTGCCCCAATCCATATATAGATAAAGCTCCTCCTACTTCCTCATTCAGCTCTCTGCCAACCCTATCACTCCCTCCACGCATGCACATTCACTCCCCCACACCACCTAACAAACACAGGAAGCGTCTGAAACAGATGCCTGAGACACCGCATCTGGCCCCTCGATGTGTGGAGAAGCAGCGATTTTACTCCGAGCTCCTCCCACTATCTCTGAGGGTGTGCCCAGCCACCCTATGGAGGAAACTCACTTTCGCTTCTTTCTGGAAAATTGTCCTTTCAGTCGTGACCCAAAGCTCATGACCATGTGTGAGAGTATGAACGTAGACGGACCACTAATCCTATCAATCTGTATAATAAAAACCGAGTGGCCTCTGTGTGCGAGCATGTGTGTGTGTGTGTGTGTGTGTGTTCTGGGGATTCACACAAAATCCAGACGGAGCTGACTAGTGCAGCTTGGCATCCTTATGCATTTTTGTTCAAGGAACAGATTATCAAAAACAGCAAGCTGAAAGGACCAATATTTTTGTAGATATTAGTAATTCTGAATACAATAGCCTTACAGTCACGTTGCTATGCCAGAACACTTTATCGGTGACTGGTGGACAAATGTGGCACAGCATGCACAAATACACAATAGCACAAATACACAACAGCACAAAAACCACCACATCTAGAACCTCTGGATCTCCACAGGTCAGTGCACTAGTGCTTGTAAAATACAGTTTGTCATCTTTTCATGGTCATCAGATACGACAGATTTGGATGTTCTGAGGCTCCATAGTTACCGTGGAAACACTGTCATCTTCTACAACATTGATTCACCAGTAAAAACCAGTGGAGTTGGATCAATGACAATGGATGGACAGACTGGGTTTATGTTCAGTTAATGATAGATTTTACTGAAAAAGTCACTGTTTTCTCTGTTTTTGATGAAATAAACCTAAACTTTAATCTAATCTTTAATGAACATGATCAGTAAATTAAATATAGGACAATACCAGATTTTCACGTAAAAATTCAAGATGCAGAGAACAACATAATAATAAATGGTGATAAATCACTTAAAGAAGGTTAAATAGAGAGAAAAAAAATCATTTGAGAACAGCCACAGAAGTAACACTCCCAGATAGCAAAAGGACACTTGGGCAGATCTGCACCAGATATTGGGTAAGATTTGGTTCAGATCCGGCAAACAAATCTAAAACGAGGTCCTTATTCACAACGGCCCAATATTGGCATGGATATGAATTCCTGATCTGGAACAGACTTGGGCCAGGTGTGGCCCAGTACAGATAAAAAAAATAATGACATTAGCTTCGGATCCAGCCCAAATCCGTGAATCAGATTTTACATCTGGGCCACAGGCGATCCACTTTTATAGCACAATCTGGTGCGTATTTGGGCCAGTTTTGGCCTGGCTTGAAGGTAATTTCGTATGGATCTGGGATAAAACTATTTCATAATTTAAAACTGGACAGACTATATGCACATAAAGCACTAAGAAATGTAAATTTATTTTTCCACAATGTTTATTGTTAGGTTTTCATTTACCCGAACCAAAGAGCTGTCTTTGTCCGACTTATGTACATAAAAACATGAAAACCTGTACCTCTCTCTCTCTTTTTTTTTTTTTTTTTGTTTTACAAACAATATGTACAAAAAAACCCCACAACCCACTCTTTGTGAGTGTTATATGAACATGAAAACACAAAACATCCCTCTGTCACTCACACATGCATGCAAGGTGAGGACAAACAAACCACAGAGAACATGTTATTGAAAACAGTTGAGAATGGGGACATAGTTAGTTAATTATTTTTTGTGTCCGTTGTCTCGGGCCACCCCTGCGGTCAGAGGCCAAGTTAAACCATCGGATGGCATGTTGGTTGATTTCCACATCAGTTGCCTTTTCCCCCTGATGGTTTTTGCGCACAGCCCCTACAGTACATAGGAAAAAAAACAACAAAGAAAAAGGTCAACAGCTCAGAAATTTGATGGTTTTTTGGTACTCTCTTCCACAATGCTTTGTATGCACAATGTTTTGTATGTACTAACTATGGGCAAACCGCACTTGTACTTTCATAGTATACAGCCTTTGTCATTACCATTTACGGCAATCACATTTTTGCCAATAACACTCTGAGTAAATTCATATAGAAACAGACAATGCATATGCAGATTCATTTGCCTGTCTGGAGATTTTTTTTTCTTCCAATAATCCCCTCCCCAGTACACATCATCACGCCCAGCCTACAACTAAATTTCTATTAAAAAAATTTAACTAAATCATTGAGTTATGTGACAAAATATTTCTTTGCTCACTGTGTGCGGCGACAACACCTCATATGCTTTTATTGTCTGCATGTTTAGCTTTGCAAAAATCGTGTATTTTAATCATTGGTAAATTCTAATAATAGATTTGTCATATAAAGGGTTTTCACATAGCGTGAAACATGCCCATTTGCCCAACAAGCAAATATGCCATCTGTGAAAACCCACCATTGAATGATTTAGTCGTAGGCTCTGTTCTTGGCAGAATAATGTATATTGAGCAAGGAATCACCAAATAAATAATGCCAGACAGGGAAATGAAACCTCGCCATGCAAGGATGGGACTCCCTTTCCCTGTAAAAGTTTGTTTTTGTTTTTTTCTAAAGTAAACATTAGCTTACTATACACTTTGCCTTACGTAGACAATGACCAAATTAATTTTTTTTACTGGTCTCAAGTCCATTATAGACACAGGCTAGATTTTCTGGTAGCATTTGGCATTTTGAGGAGCAATATGATTATAATTCACACTTATGTGTGAGGAGAGCCTTGGTTGCCATCTCACTGAACTTTTTTTTTTTAACCCCTTCCAGTTTATTTGAGTAGCAACACTAACTGAAAAGATTCTGGCAACGATATTCCATGTGACATGCTTTATATCACGCCCCCCGAGAGCGGCCAGCACAGTCACCTGTAAAAATGAGGAATTGAATTAGAAACAAAAAAAACAAAAATAAACAAAACAGGAAATACGTACAAAATATAAACAGTGGTATTTAAAAGCTATATACCATTTGATTCTTCTTTAAAGCATTTGCCGGGCCATGGAGCCAGTTCTCAAAACAGTCAACCTGAGCCAGTGAACACAAAGGAAGAGAGACGTCATCTGGCATTTCTGATGCTGAGTCACATGTGGTGTTCATCACAGTACTTACTTGGTTAACTTGCTGTTTCAAGTTCTCTAAAAGTGAGCATGTGGAGCTCAGCAGCTACGGAAATATTAAAATTTAGCAAAGTCATAACGAGGATAGCAGGAAAAAAACAAACAAAGCAATTCTATGTCAAACAGATGATTTCCACTACACAATAATCTCATTGATTTCAGATCTTAACTTTGGGCTAAGACGTTTTTAAAACTATTTTTAAAATATTCTATTTAAAATTCTGAGTTATGTTTCAGTGTTTAAATCACCTGTGATATTTTTGTTGCTAGGATTCAGAAATGTCTGCATTTAAATGGTCAGTTCAGTATTACATCAGGTGAGGGATTAGTCAACACTTACGTGTGCAGGGAATTGGCTCCCTCCCCGACCGGCCAGCTCTTACAGTGGACATGAACACTTCTGAGGAGGCTTTCAAAGAATGTGTTGATGATTTAGATGAATGGAAGTGTTCAAAAGATGGCATTAGAGGTTCTGGTTGAAATGAAGCCAGCCCAGGAGGTGGTGCAGGGAGGGATGATGTGAACGGAGTCACAACGGAGGTCAGCTCTGTGAGTGTTGGCTCAGGAGGAAGCAACTCAGGAGGTGCTACATGAGTGGGTGGTCCTGGAGGAGATGGTGATGGTGAAGCAATGGAAAATAGCCTGGGAGGTGGTGGTGGTGGAGGGGGTGCAGTGAAGGAGGATGGCCTTCCAGAGGGACTGAAAGAACAACAAAAAATAATAATGGAGTTGTCTACATTTTCCTGGCCCTTATATTACGGTAGTTTTGCATCATGCAGCTCACAGAAGAAAAAAAAAATACTGTTCAGCAGGTTACCGTAGATTTTTTTTTTTAATGTATAAAGAAGATTGTTTTGGAGGATTAGTAAACACCCTAATTTTAATAAATCATTTCTACCGCCACAGACTGTTGCATCAAAATACTGAACAACATGAAACATCCCAAAAAAAGAAGAAATAAAGGAGAATGGTAATTTGTATTGCTATATTTTCCATCATGATTTTTACAAAAGATAATAAACTTACATATACTTGGTACACTGGTGTTCAGTGTTGAATGATGATGATGATGTTTTAAGACAACTGATCCAACTACAACTTACACTATAGAACTTCACTAACAACAACTGACTTGACTGTAGCTAGCCAGTTCATCTACTGTACTTCTTTAGGCTATGCAGGATCGGTACAGACACAAAAGCTCTTCTACTGGGGGAGTAAAATACAGTTTTGCATAACTGTACGGTCCATGTACCATTCATTCTTTTGTTTTTCAATTCAGAACCAAATAACAAAAAAATGGGAAAATGGGTTGTTATTTCATTAT
>JAQQZY010047308.1:0-10576 GCA_030068375.1 Ostorhinchus rueppellii | reverse complement strand
TTGATTGTGGCTGCATTTAATTTTCTATAATCAATGCAGAATCGGTAGGTACCGTCCTTTTTACGTACCAAAACAACCGGGGAGGACCAAGAGCTGTAGCTCTCCTCGATGATGTCCTGCTGCAGAAGCTGTTGGACTTGCCCGTCAATCTCTGCACGGATGTTTGGGGAGGCCCAGTACGCTCTCTGCTTGATTGGAGGAGTGTCAGTAGTTCTAATGTGGTGCTTAGCCAGGTCCGTTCGTCCATAGTCCTGGTCATGTGCACTAAACACATCACAGTAAGATAGAAGTAAAGTCTGTAGCTTGTGCTTCTGGCCAGTTGTTAAGGCAGAGTCATTTAGGTTAATGTCTGGTAACAACTGATATGTTGAGGACTCCATCTGGGTAGTAACTGTATCAACATTTGTCTCCACTATGCAGTATTCATTGTCACTGTCCTGACCAAGGGGATAAAAATCACCAAGTTTAGTGTGACTGGCTACCTGCAAGTCAGAGGTAGTTGGATTCATAACTCTAACATACGTAAAACCTGCCTGAACTAGAGCAACAGTACGTGCAGCCAGTAAACCATGGGAACTGGGTGGTCCTGGTTCTATGATGCCAGTATAGGTTACACTTAAGTCAGGCAAACCAATAGTGGGCTGTACTTGAGCTAAAACAGTCATTTGGGACATGGCAGGCACTAAGAGTGGGGTCATAGTTATAGCATTGCAACTTAAAGGGGCTGTCTCTGTCGCGTACAAAAGTGGAACACTAGCACGGTTACCCACTCTGAGAACACCTTCTTTCAGATCTAAGACAGCAAAATGTGCATATAAGAAATCCCAGCCGAATATGACAGGCTGTGTAACATTCCTGACTACTTGGACTGTGTGTGTAAACATCTCACTGCCTAGCCTTACATTCATGGAGAGTGTGCCTAGATTGTCTAAGTAGTCACCAGTCATTGATCTAGGGACAACTTGAGGTTGCTGTAGCATTTTTGTTCTCAGAGATGGTATTGACAATCTAAAGGCTTCACTAATCAGAGAGATGTCTGAGCCAGAATCAATGTAAACTTTAGTAGCAACATTTTCAATAATAGCCAGTACATTGCGTGTGAAAGACCTAGGGGGGGGATTTCTGTACTGATTGGGTCGGGGCCTCTTTACTAAAAGCAGACACTTGGCCCTCAGCACCTGCTACCATTCTTTTCCCTGTTTGTAGTTGTCTTCACTAAAGGTTACATGCTGGTCTCTGTCATATTGTCTTTGTCCATCCCTGCCTGAGTGTGCAGAGGGAGACCTGTGTCTACCTGAGTTGAAAGCAGAGTCAGGGTCATAGTCATGGTAAGGTGAGGACCTATTACCACGATTAGAGTGCCATCTCTCTGGACTGTGGGGTCTGGAGTGCCTCTCGAAGCTGTAAGGATGGTCCTGGCGGCGAGGTGAAGACGATGGTTCACGAGGGTGTCGACTGTAGTGATGGTCCGGTGAACGCCGGTTGAAGCTGTAGTCACTGTGGGACCTACTGGATCGGTGGTAGGTGGGTGTAGAGGAGCGAGCGTTCCGAACAGGAGACACAGATGGGGTGCGTCGATACCTCTCCCTGTCGTGGTCACCTCTGGAGTAGTCAGAATGGTTGTCACGTTTAGAATGGCTAACATTTTGTTCTTGTGACGCAACATGCAGCTTCAGAGCCTGAACGTCTTTAGAAAGCTGCCTTATTGCATCAAACAGCTCATCAGTGCGGTCAGCCTGGCTCTCTTCATTTTTGGTGGACACCATGGCAGACAGTGGCTCTTCTCTGTGTACATGAGGTGTAAAATGTGGTGTGGTACTCACTGAGGAAGGAGGTGGCAGGAGTTTCAAAGCCTCTTGAGCACGTTCACACTTACATGCCACAGCCAAAGCCTCTTCCAGTGTAGCTGCACCGTGCTCATGACATTTTGATTGAAGAATGGGGTCAAGTCCGGCAACAAATCTTCTGAAACGTTCCATGGAAATGGCTGCCTCTCCATAGTTGGGAAAAGCTTCCAGCACGAGCCTTGTAATTTCTGCAGCAAAAACCTCTCATGGTTCTTTGGGTAGGTGTTGTCTTGCATTAACAAAAGTTTGAAAATGAAGCAAAAATCCTTTTCTGCCAAAAACATCATTGAGTTTCGCCACACATTGGTCATAGTTCTGTTGTATTTCTGGTGAAAATGACAGCCAGTATGCTAACGCATCTCCACTAAGGCGAGTGGGAAGTATTGTAGCTATATCTAGCTTTTGTGCATCTGTGCAGGCTTTAACGGCGAGCTCCAATCTAGTTTTCCAAAGAGTAAAACTTTCTTTGTCCTTACCATCGTTGTGGAAACATGGGGGTAAATCCACTCGGTAGTGAACTCCTGTCTTTGATGTGTCCGGCGGGGCAGCTTCGCCAGCCGCAGTGTCACCATTAGCACAGACATTGTTGTCCCCAACTCCGTCCAGAACCGGCTGCTGATCCTCCGACATGCCGAAAACACTGTCCAACTAATACGGTCACGTAGAAACTCTGGGTCTGCACACAAATATCCGTCGACGACGATCTTGTATCACCCAAGGAAGTTTCCCACCAACGTAGCTAGTCGACTGCCCGGGCTAGTTAGCATCAGCAAAGGCTAATGAAAAAAACAACACCGCTGCTACCAGTCTGTAGCCCTTGTTTATTGATCGTCTCACCAGGGCTGTGGGTAAGGCGGGTTACAGTGATCCACTTTGTGTTGTTATATTTCACTATCTTCCGTGTTAATAAGAACCCAACGGCAGGACAGTTTCAGCCGGTTTATTTAACAACAGCTCCGGACAATGGGCACATTCTCGCGCTCACCCCAGACCACAACTCGTGTCACCCCAAAACAGGTCGTAACATAAACAATAAGTAGGAACCAAAATGTTAAGTAAGGCAAGAAGAAATATAATAAAAGAATTTGTAATATAAATTGACTAAAATAATTAATGAAATATGTAAATTACTATATAAACAAATGTCAAAATAATAAACAAATATTAATAATTTGAAAATAGAATAATATTCACATTAAATGTTACACTGGGATGCACTTGACCTTTTTCTGTTGAATTTCATTTATGAAACGCACTTCACCGATAAAAATATGGATTTCAAATATTCTCTTCTTAGTGAATTCAATTGATTAGTAAGCACTACAATTTTAAGGCAGATGCTATTTACACCCGGGTGTAAACAGGATATATTCACACAGTTCTTGTATTTCCACCCAGATTGACGAGCATAACCATGACTAAGACAAAAATAAACAGCTCCATATACTAGATACCAATAGTAAGTATCTGACTGTCATTGCAGCATTTACTGCACATACAGTGACACTGATTTACCTTTGTGTTGCATCTGTTAAAACTTGAAATTGAAATCCAGTTGAATACTATGGAAGGAAAGCGGTCACTTCTACGGGTAGATATGACACGTAGTATATCTTATAGCACGCGTTCTGTTTGTTATATTAGGCGTTGTATAAGGGTACCCGTCAAAAACGCCCCCTTTCCTCCTGACAGGAGCGTCCAATAAGCTCAGACCACGCCTGGTGTTGTTTCAGCACACGTGCCGTTATTACACAACACGTCAGCTAGATGGCGCTAAAAACGCCCGTCATTGGTATGGTAATGAGCTCCTCCCACTGATTTTCCCAGTCAGTGAATTTAAAGAGCTTTGAGCCAATCACTGTCCAACACACAGAGTCCTGAATAGTCCAGCCCCCATGTCCCTGAGCAGCGCTCTGCCCCTGTGCACAGTGAACTGGACAGGCGGCCTACAGGCGTATGTCTGTCAGCTGAAGCAACAGCACACATCCTCCTGCACTCCACAGGTTCGCTTTATGTATTTCTTAGAAACAAAATGAAATGAAATTGCTGGACAGGAATGTGGAGAATCCTGCCTCACACTAGATTTGAACTGGCAACTGAAAAGCCCATAAGCACTGGAGTCAGTGAACGCAACCCCCAGGCCAGCGTAGAGACACAGGAGCTGCTGCCTTTAACCCTAAGTCCAGTCCAAACCAAAGCTTATTCAGGAAGGATTTCGAGGTTAACGTGGGCAATGTTTAATGTTGTTTCATTTTCTTTTGAAGAAAAACAAACATCTGGAGTGAAGGCGTTTTTTGCACCATCACTTTGGCCTTCCATAGAACACAACTCCTGGAGTTCACGTAGCCTGCGTGTAGAAAATGATTCGCGCTCTTTTCACAGGAAATGCCACCAATAGACAGGACATTATGCAAACATCAACCTTTCGCCCAGATGGGTGGAAATAGAAGAATAGTGTGAATATATCCGATTTGCACCCGGGGGCAGATACACACTCCGCAGTTTTATATTGTTCTAGTAGTGAAGTCAAATGCTGAGAAGTAATGAAGAAAAAAAAAAATGGGCTCAATCCAAAAAAGTTTAATCCAAATCTGAGTGTTTTTTTAATCCAACATAACCCCAGGTACATATTTTGCCACCCTAATCCCCAAGTTGAAGCACATCCTCTCAAACACTCACTACTAAATTACACAACGCAAAATGAATCTTTATTTGTAAAAAATCCTGCGACTGTCTGTACAGCCTCTGCCTGGGGGGGTTGGGGTGCTCAGTGCCACACTGCCGTTGAACTGGGTCAGCCCATTTAGTTACAACCTCGACATGTCATCAGGAGAGCTCAGTCTTTCTGAAACTTGAAGTACTATCCCAGTTATTGAAACGTGCTTATATGTTTCAGAGCTTCACCAGAACTTCCTTTGCCCATCACTATGTCCTAGAATTCCAAAGATAAATGATAAAATATGAGGTTAAAACCTGATTAATTAGATTAATGTCTGACAGCACTAAAATAAATAAATGAATAAATAAACAAGATGGAAGACAAAAACATTGATTAAAAGAATCTAAATATAATACATATATGGTCACGTCTGGTAACAGACATTTTATTTTTATGTTTGTCTTGTCACTTCCCATTTTATTTTGTTAAGTTTCCCTCCTGTGTCATGTCCTCTGTCTTTACTTCCTGTTCCTTGTGTTTTCTGTTACCCACCTGTGTCTAATTGTTTGTGTATTTAAGCCTCGTTGTCTCCTGTCCTCAGTGTGAGTTTGTGTCCTCCTCAGTGTGTGTGCCTACGAGCGTCTTGTCTTGTTTTTGTCTACCCGTGTTGGACCTATTTTCCGTCTGCCCTCCAAGCCTGTTTGCCTGTGACCCCGTGCCTGTATTTTTGGACCTCTGAGCCTGCTTATCCCCTGGCCTGTACCGCTGCCTTGTGGACAGACCCTGGTTCTGGATTGTGTTTCCCAAACGGTATTTGCCTCAGCCTCACTCCTTCACGTACCTTTGCGTCTCTTTTTGCCTGCCTGTGTTTTTAACCTTTTGCCTGTCTTGTCCCGGTTCATGACCCCTGACCAGTCTACTGACCACAGCCTTGGAGTTCCCCCTCAAGACAATTTAGACGATCAGATTTACTGTTTAACAAACTGTCTAAATAAACTGCATTTAACCTCTAACTCTGATCCTCCTAGTGATTTTCTGCATTTGGGTCTCACTCCTGAGTTCAGGCCTTATATATGTGCATATAGATTAACTATAAAACAGTAAAAGGATAAAAACAGAAGCACTGGTTAAAAGTCAAATTAAGAAACAATGAGAAATGGGAAGTTAAAATAGCAGACATAAAAGGGCATTAGTTAAAAGCCAAATCAAAAAGGTTGTCACGTCTGGTTCCAGACATTAGTCTGTTTTATGTTTTGTCCTGTCATTTCCTGTTTTATTTTGTTACTTCTTCCTCCTGTGTCATGTCCAGTGTCTTTACTTCCTTTTCCTTGTGTTTTCCCGCTCCTGAAATTACCCACACCTGTTCCTAGATTACCACCTGTGTGTAATTGTGTCCCTTCCCCTTCCGTGTATATAAGCTTTGTGTTCTGTGTGTCTCGTCACCAGTTCGTAACCTACCTCAGTGTGTTACCAACCAGCGTTTGTCTCCATGTTGTGACCTGTTTTTGCCTTGACCTCTGAGCCTTTTTTGCCCGAGCCCTACCTGACCCATTGCCTGTTGGGCTGAGGTATCAGAAGCCCATTGGACTGACCCCCGGTTTATGGATTGCTCTCTTAATGATATTTGCTTCTGCCTGAATCCTTCTCTGATTTGTTTGCGTGCCTGTGTTTTTGACCATTGCCTGTGTTTTGAACTAGAGCCTGAATAATCCCCTGGGTACCGTCGCCGATTAACCTGTCCTCCAGGTTTATGACCCCTGACCTATATACTGACCACAGCTTTGGATTCGCCCCACTGGACAACCAAGAGAATTACATTCATTGTATTCAATTCTTAATTGCCATAATAAACTGCAATATTTTCTTTAATCCTACATCCCTGAGTTGTTCTCTGCATTTGGGTCTCAATTCTGAGTTTGGCCGTTACAAAGGTGGGTCTGGAGTCTGGTTTTAAAAAGGTCTCCATTCTCTGCATCCCTGAGGTTCCCCCAGGCTGTTCCATAAGTGAGGAGTGTAGTGCTGGAGCCCTGCCTCACCATGAGTTTTCATGTTAGCTTTTGGAACAATTCAAAGGCCAGTGCCGGAGGACCTCAGGGTCCATGAGGGTTCATACGGTACAAGCAGATCGAAAAGATGAGAAGGAGCAAGACCATGAAGACATTTAAAAACTATTAGAAGGACCTTAAAATCAATCCTGAAACACACAGGGAGCCAGTGCAGTGATTTTAAAGGCGGTGTAATGTGGGCCCACCTTCTGGTCTTCATCAACACTGGAGCGGCTGAGTTCTGGAGAAGTTGGAGTTGTGAAGTTCTATCTGTGGGAAGAGCAGAAGCAGGGCATCACAGTAGATAATTCAACTGGAGATAAAAGTATCAGTATCTGTGAGTTGGCTCCAGACAGAACTAGACAGACTTTGGCCAATGCCAGCTCCCGGTTTTTAAAACAGGGGAAGCCCATTTTACACAAAATTTACGGAAATTTCCTCAGGTAATTTTAGGAGAAGTTCGGCTTCGCTTGTTGTCTCTGAGAAATCACCTCTGACTCTGGCTATATGTTTAAGACGATGAAAGCCTGTTTTTACAGTGGATCTAAAATGTGGAATGAAAGTGAGCCCAGGTTTTTAACTAGTTCAGATGGTTTAAAAGAACACACTTGGAGTTTAGGAGAGTATTTCTCTGTCATAGACTCAGGACCGATAACTAAAACTTCAATTTGGCCCTGACTGAGCTGCAAGAAGTTTTCTGCCATCCAGGTTTTAACATCGAAGATACAGTGAAAAAGGGCAACAATAGTTTTCCTCCTTGTTCCTCTTTTCAAACTTAAATTCAACATTTAAACTCATTCTGTCTCAAATCAGTGGACTCTCGTGGACCTCTGACCACTCACACCAAATGTGAACAGTTTGAAGTCCAGTTTCAAAACCTTCCTTTGTTCATGGGCTTAAGAATAAACTATTTTAAATGTTGTCTTTTAAATCCACTTTGTTTCATTTTAATGTCTTGTTTTACTCCATTTAACTTTTAATGTTAATTTTCATGTATAACTTTACAATAATTAATGTCTTCCTCTTAAACTGTAAATGCATTTTGATAACACATTTTACCTTTGACGATTTAAATTTCTTTTTTCCCTTTTTTGATTTTCATGTACTTTCAGTGTCTTGCTTTTGTCGTGATGTTTTTATGCTTTTATAAAGCACTTGAAGTTACCCTGTGTATGTACAGTTCTACAGAAATAAACCTGAATCAACTTGAATATGTACCTTCAATAAACTGACTTGAATGTGGAATATGTAACTTGAAAGAGCATTTTTCTTTAGATTTATTTACATATTGATACTTAATCTTGTCCAAGAATTTTCATCTTGTTCTACCCGCCTTAGATATGACAACAAATTTAACCAAGATTTATAATAAAAGCAGCTCCAAAGTTGGAAGATGGAGGACACAGGAACTGTTTATAGAGGACGCAGGAACTGTTTAGCCTCAACACATTTGGACTGGATTATATATGATACGTTACGATAACCTCTTGAGTCCCTTCACAATATCGCTGATGTTTCCGTGGTAACCCTGTTCTCATAAATGCCAGTGTACACCTGTGGCACACCAGTGTACTTCCTGATTAAATTCTGATGATCGACCCCTCATCTCCATGAAATGCGACCACCCATTTGTTCTTGTCAACTTAATCTGAAGGCAAATCATGAAAAGTTAAATGTAGTTGCCTTTGTTTATGGGATGTCCACACAGCAGAGATGTGAAGAACCCAAATGCAACACCACCAGATGAGTTTCCAAAACACTCTTTACTGAATAATTCTTAGCACAATACACAAGTCCAAAGGAATGTACTATGAACAGAGTCCTAAGTCTACGGGGTCCAGGTCCGGGGCTCCGGAAAGGAATCCACGGGATTGGAGGGGCACAAGGAGCGGGAGGTCGGGTTCGGTCCGAGGTTGGTTCACCGTGGAGAGTGGGGCAAGGCGGAAGTCTTGGTCAGGGGCAGTCCAGAGGTCGGTACCAGGAGGAGCAACGTAGAGCAGACTGGAGGCTTGGTCAAGGGACAGAAGGCGGTTCGGTAGCCGGGACTGAGGCAGGTATTTGGTGGTCCAGACAAACGCAGGTCGATTCCAGGGGGCGCAGACTGAAGACGAGGTCGGACAGAAACAGATCTGGGACTGGAGACTTGAATCAGGAGCCAGGAACAGAAACTGAAGAAGCAGAAATACACGAGAAGACACAGGACAAGGAAGTGCTTGAGAGTCATACTGTGCATCAAAGACAATCTGGCAGTTTTGGACCAGGAGAGGAGGAGTTATATGGGGAGAAGGAGATAAGTAACAGGTGTGGAGAACAGGTGAGTTGAGTCAGCTAATGAGGTCACAGAGAATTAGGTCAGAGTTCAGATGAGGTTGAAGCAGACTGAGACAGGAACAGGGAGACAAACAGCACAGATATGACAAGAGACACGTCCATTTGACCTCAGCCACTTAATATATCCATCAAGTTCATTATGTACTAAGAAGATGTATTAATTTTTTTATTGTTTTGTTTCTTTTTTTCACCTTCTGAGGAAGACTGCAGATGACAGTCGAAACATGTAAAGGTAAAAAGACATCTCCTAAACTCGTCTGAAAAAAAAGAAACAAAAAAATAATGGCCTCAGCCACTGTTACCAGTAAACCAGCAGAAACCATTCCCAAAACTAGTCATTTTAAACTGTTTCTGGGTCATACGTGTAAAAACCCCGAGAGTACTTTATTGTGTATGATGCCATTCATCCACCAACCAATCAGCTTACTTACCCAAACCCTCACCTCACTAACCCTGACACCCCATCCTGGTGGACAGCTTGTCATGTTTAGCCTGTGGGTGGGTAAGCCTCAACCCTAACCCTGAATCTGGGTTAGCCCGGGTTCAGGGTTAGAGGGTAGGGGGATATTTGGGACCATCCTCCTTTGATCATTATGAAACTAACAGACAGTAGAGAAGCCAATGTGAACGCTCAGTTTGATCAGAAATGTTTCTGCTCCAACAGGATCTTTGTGACAGACCAGAAAAGAACCCAAATGCAACACCAACAACTGAGTTTCAGAATATCAGTCTTTACTGAAAAGTTCTCAGAAATAATATAATATACAAGTTCAATGTAAGTACAAGAATCAGAATCCTCTTCATCACCGGAGGGTGCACTGAGTCAATTGGGTCCAAGTCCGGGGTTCCAGATTGGAGTTCTAGCAGCCCCGGGCGCACGCTGAGCAGGGGGGTCGTGTTCGGTCCGAGGTCGGTTCACTGTGGAGACTGGGGTGACTGAAGGCTTGGTCGGGGACGGTCTGGAGGTCGTTACCGTAGAGAGCCGTGTAGAGCAGACTGGAGACTGGGTCAAGGGACGGAAGGCAGTTTGGTGGCCGGGGCTGAGGCAGGTATTTGGAGGTCCAGACAAAGGCAGGTCGATTACCAGGGGCACAGACTGTAGACGTGGTCAGACGAAGGCTGGACTGGAGACTTGGATCAGGAACCAGGAACAAAAACTGGTCATGCACAAGAAGGCAGAAGACAAAAAGGTGCTCGAGAGTCATGTGATGCATAAAGACAACCTGGCAATTTTGGACCAGGAGAGGAGGAGTAATATAGAGAGGAGGACATGAGTAACAGGTGTGGAGCACAGGTGAGTCCACACAGAGACCACCAGAAACCACAGAGACGGCCCCTTCACCGAGCCGAGGTTATAGTCATAACCAGCTCATGTCTGTCGTCTGCTGAAGAAGAAACATAAAACCCAGAGGTGGGAATCGACAGTGTTGATTATTAGGATTAAATAGAGGTTATTATTAGGGGCCGAGCCCAGAGGGTGAAGGTCGCTCTCGCACACAGTGTGTGAGCGGACTTTGACCGAGGACAAAGTCCCGATTGTTATTGGAATGTTTTTTTCTTCTTCTTCTTATTTTTCTCCCTCCATCACTTTAAACTGGAATTTGACCCCCTAAACAAATTCAAAAACTCACCAAATTTGGCACGCATATCAGGTCTGGCGAAAAATTTGATAAAATGCAAAAATTGACCCCATA
>JAQQZY010047260.1:0-10577 GCA_030068375.1 Ostorhinchus rueppellii | reverse complement strand
CATAGTCAGACCTCTTCTGGTATTTGCCTTTGACTGTACTGAACTGGTCTCCACTCTCTGCAGAATAGTGTAATAAACTCTTATACTTTTCCATCGCTTCTCCGGCTGGTTCTTCTCCACATCAACGGATGCGAGGAGACAGCGACGAGGCTGGTCTCAACACTATCTTAGCAGTTTCAGAGGAGAATCGGACAGGTTGAGCTTTAAACATGAGTTTAACTTGGGTAAAGAAGTTTCTAAATGTTTCAGTGTCACCAGAGTACTTTGATGGGGCCGGGATATGGGATTCACTGACCGGGGTAGATATGACCGGGAGCAGGGGCAGACTCTCCACAGGAGGTCCCACAGCTGTGGAGGAAGTCAGGTCATCCAAACGGGATGAGATCTTGGTGATGCTATCTATCAGGGTCTGTAGCATTTGCTGGTGATTACCAAGATAAACGCCCTGCTTGGCGACTGCATCTTTTATTCTACCCAACTCCACTGGGTCCATTTTGGCCAGTTTGTACTGTGATGTATGAACAAAGGACTGGGACCCAATAAGCAGGGAGCAAGATTGGGTTGAATAAAGGAAAAACAATTTATTACAAAAAATACAATAAATTGTACAGCAGTCAATACAGCATCCAATTCCAGTTAGGGGCGATCCAACTCGGTGGTCAACAGCCAGGCCAAGGGTCAAAACTAGGAAGGACGAGTAGCAACGATACCAGGGGCTATGGCAAACTCTAGTGCAGACAGAAATAAAGGTCAATACCAGGCAGACAGAGATGGCAGAGGTACAAAAAAGGAGCAGACAAAAACGGTACAGTAATCCAGAAAGAGGGTCATTCACCGTCATATTGCATATTATATATTATTATAGACATGAACATTGCAAATTATATGATACACAGCTGTAGACTGATATCTACCTATATATATATATATATCGTTGTCTTCCGCTTATCCGGATCTGGGTCGCAGGGGGAGCAGCGAAGCCCAGACGGCCCTCTCCCCAGCGACATCCACCAGCCCTTCTGGGGGAATCCCGAGGCGTTCCCAGGCCAGCCAAGAGATATAATCGCTCCAGCATGTCCTGGGTCGGCCCCGAGGTCTCCTCCCGGATGGACATGCCTGGAACACCTCCCCATGGAGGTGTCCAGGAGGCATCTTCACCAGATGCCCGAACCACCTCAACTGGCTCTTCTCAACATGGAGGAGCAGCGGCTCTATTCCGAGTCCCTCCCGGATGTCTGAGCTCCTCACTCTAAGGCTGAACCCGGCCACCCTGCGAAGGAAACTCATTTCGGCCGCTTGTACCCGCAACCTCATTCTTTCGGTCATTACTCAGAGCTCATGACCATAGGTGAGGGTTGGAACATAGATTGACCAGTAAATTGAGAGCTTCGCCTTTCAGCTTTGCTCCCTCTTCACCACAACGGAGCAGTTTAGCATCTGCATTACTGCAGACGCCGCCCCGATCCGCCTGTCGACCTCCCACTCCATCCTACACTCACTTGTGAATAAGATCCCGAGGTACTTGAACTCCTCCACCTGAGGCAGGACTTCCTCCCCGACCCGGAGGGGGCACTCTACCCTTTTCCAACTGAGGACCATGGCCTCAGACTTGAAGGTACTGATTTTCATCCCAGACGCTTCACACTTGGCTGTGAACCGCCCCAGTGAGAGCTGGAAGTCGCTACTCGATGAAGCTAAAAGGACCATATTGTCTGCAAAAAGCAGTGATGAGAGTCTCCTGCCCCCGAAATCGACCCCCTCCCCCACCTGGCTGCACCTAGAAATTCTGTCCATAAAAGTTATAAACAGAACCGGTGAACAGGTCCCACTTATTGCTGGCTACACGGACCAGACTTGTACTCCTTCAGTACAGGGACTGAATGGCCCCCAACAGGGGACCATCCACCCCATACTTTTGGAGTACCCCCCACAGGATGCCCCTGGGGACATGGTCGTAAGCTTTCTCCAGATCCACAAAACACATGTGGACCGGATGGGGGAACTCCCATGCCCCCTCCAGCACCCTAGCAAGGGTAAAAGAGCTGGTTTGAAGTTCCATGTCCTGCATGAAAACCACATTGCTCCTCCTCCATCTGAGGTTCAACTACCGACCGTACCCTCTTGCCCTTCTCCAGCACCTTGGCGTAGACCTTACCAGGGAGGTTGAGGAGTGTCATCCCCCTATAGTTGGAACACACCCTCTGGTCCACTTTCTTAAAGATGGGGACCACCACCCCAGTTTGCCACTCCAAAGGTACTGCCTCCAATGTCCACGCAATGTTGCAGAGGTGTGTCAACCGTGACAGCTCTACAACATCCAGAGGCTTGAGGTACCCAGGTCAGATTTCATCAACCCCTGGGGCTCCACCGCTACGTAGCTGTCTCATCACATTTTTGACTCCAGCCCCGGAGACCCAAGGACTTGGGTTCCAGAGCCGAAGCCCAAAATATTTAAAGGTCTGTATAACCGCCACCTCCTCTGTTCCTATCAGAACTGGTCTAGGACTGGGTCTGTCCCTCCTGAAATCAATGACCAGTTCTTTAGTTTTGGAGGTGTTGAGCTGCAGGCTGTTGCTATTACACCAGTCAACAAAGTCCCTCAACAAGCATCTGTACTCCTCCTCCTCATCGTCTCTGATACACCCCACAATAGCTGTGTCATCTGCAAACATCTGAATGTGACACAGTTTCGAGTTGTAGCAGAAGTCTGCAGTGTACAGAGTGAAGAGGATAGGTGACAAGACAGTCCCTTGTGGAGCACCGATGCAGCTGACCACAGTGTCAGACGTGATTTCCTTTTAGCCTGACAAACTGTGGTCTTTCAGTGAGGTAATTGTAGATCCAGGCAACCAGGCCGGGGTCCACTCGCATTTGTAGGACTTTGTCCTGTAGAGTACAGGGCTGGATGGTATTGGAGGCACTTGAGGCCTGAGGAGGTTGAGGAAGAGCCGCTCCACAGTCTTCATCAGATGTGATGTTAGTGCCACCGGTTGGAAGTTGTTCAGCTCGCTCGGATGGTTCTTTTTAAGAACTGGAAAGACGCATGACATCTTTCATAGGGTGGGCACCTTCCTGAGATGCAGGCTCAGGTTGTAGACTCGTTGTAGTTGCTCCCCGAGTTCAGCGGCGCAGGTCTTGAGTAGCCGGGGGGACAATCCATCTGGTCCTGGTGCTTTCTGGGGCCGAAGCTTCCTTAATTCTCCTCTCACCTGGTCTGCTGTGAAACAGGGAGGAGGCTGAAATAATGGTGAGATCCTGGGGATAGAGGGAGGAGGACTGAGGAAAGGAGGGGGGCTAGGGGGTGAAAGGGTGGAGGAGGAAGCTAAAATAGGAGGGTGGGGTGGGGTGGCTGGGAGGTAGGATGGGATGGGGAGGACTCGGGGAGAGGGGTGGAGGGGGGCTGTTTTGCTGCTGCAGTGGGGGAAGGAGGGTTGGGGGGAGGTTGGATGGAGGAAGGAGGGGGGCTTGGGGGGAGAGGGATGGGGGAAGGCTGCTTTGCTGCTGTGGATGGGGGTTGGCATGGAAAGAGGAGGAGGCTGGTCAGCTGCTGTAGGGAAGGGAGGGGGCTGTTAGAGAGGGGCCTGGCTGAACCTGTTGAAAAAGTGGTTCAGGTCATTCACTCTCATCCCCCCCCCTCTGTGTTGGTGCCCAGTCATATTTCTGATACCATCCCAGATATCCCTCATGTTATTGTTGCTCAGCTTCTGCTCCACCTTCCTTTTGTATGAGTCCTTGGCCTCCTTTAAGCAGTGTCTGACCTCCCTCTGAGCTGCTTTCATCTCCTCTTTATCCCTCATCCTGAAGGCCTTCTTCTTGCTGTTAAGGACATCCTTGATGTCCTACGTTATCCACAGTTTGTTATTTGGATAACATCGAACCGTCTTGGTGGGGTTGACTACGTTTGCACAGAAGTTGAGGTAGTCTTTGAGACATAGATGACGAGGACATAGATGGGATGCCATCTATGTCCTCGTCATATTCGCCCAGCAGTACATCCCAGTCTGTGGTGTCGTAGCAGTCTCTGAGAGCGTCCTCTGCTTCTGGAGTCCATGTCCTGATGGTGCATGTGGTGACTGCCTGCCTTTTGACCAGAGGGGTGTACTGGGGGTGGACATACACTAGGTTGTGGTCTGACTTGCCCAGTGGAGGCAGGCCGGTGACTCTGTATACGTCCAGCTGTCTGCCCGCCTAGCCTTTAGCCTAGTCCCAGCCTTGCACCCACGGTAGCACCTCCTCAGCTCCACTGGGATGTTGTGTCTCAGTCTGAGTTTCGAGTTATTAAGAGCTAGTAACTCCTCTCTGGAGTAAGCAAGAGGGCTGGTTCTTGGTTGTACATCTGCCGTATCCATGGGATACATGTATAAAAACTTCTTGTGGAAGTAGAAGCTGCAGAGACCAATAAAAACAAGGTAAAAAGAGAAACATTGCTGCGGAGCGTCTGGAGTAGCTGCCGTCACGTACATCGCCATCTTGTGAGACATTGATGTTGTTCACTTTTATCCCAAATTGTTTTCAAAAAAAAGTTTACAACCAAGTTGTTGGCTTGTTTTTTTCTTTTACAAGATAGGCCATTAGCTCACCTCAACAACCATGACTATCTGAAAGAACACAATGTCACTGTCATATTTTGTGATATTTCTGTCTATGTGAGAAAGACTGAAAAGACAGCAAGCAGTAGAGGTTTAGGAGCTGACTTTGCGTTGTGCCAGCTGAATCAAGAAACCACTTGAGCTACAGTCAACAAGTGTCTAATCCACAGGCTAATATCTGAAAAGGGGCACAAAAACTAAAGAAAATACAACAAAGCTCCTGTCAGAGGGGATATGCTTTGAAATGTGTTTCTTAACATACAAGGATTTAATGTAGGGAAGAAAAACAGAAAGAAAGCGGAGACTGATTGGGAATATAGAGCTAGATATATGGGGCAGAGAGAAGGGTGTATGACAAAGAAGGTCAGAGCTCAGGGGATTAAAAGAATGGTAGACCTATATAGAATGGGCGATTTCAGAGGAATCAGTGGAAATAGAAAGTATTATCAAACCTTTTCAGATAAGGTCAGACAGAATAATAGAAATGATCCATGAACTTTTAGTTGAGGGTCACAGTAAACGTAAAGGGAAATCTGCTTCAGGGCCTAGAACCAGTGGGTTAATTTCTTTGGTTTATGCCAGTCTCTGACCTTTGCTCTACACAGCAAATGTGATGTGAGTTTATTTTAGTGACTGTAGTTAAATTGATCATATTTCACATGGAATGGAATGCAATGCAAATACCAGTGCTGATGTAGTTTACCTAAGGTGCCTGAGAGAATAGCAGCAGGTCACAGAAGCTCCCATATGTTAACCCTCTTTTAAGTTATTCTTAGTATCTTTTTCTACTTTTTTCTGTTTTATCTTTTCTCTTATCACCCAATTAACCAAGTACCATAGTTTGTGGGCATTTCTTCCTCTTTTTGGTACCTCTTTCTGGCCTTTGTTTGTTTAGCTGTAGTGCCCAACAGAGTGGTTCTGTGTTTGTCTACATTTGTGAGCAGCTGCTAGTGCTGTCCAAACCCCCAGTACTGCCTGGAGGAAGCGTTGGGGATGTCAGGCTGGAGCAAATGTGAGAGAACAGAGGAGGAAATTTAGAACCGCTGCCCCATCTATCATTATGGGGAACATGTGGCGTTTGGGGAATAAAATGGATGAACTGTGCACACTTGTTCAGATCTAGAGGGAGTACACCCTGAGGAGTATCATGTGATTTCCTGAGACCTGACTGCTTCCCAGACCACAGTGTGATTTTACCCAGCTTCAAGACTCTACAGGCAGACAGAGACAAGATGCGCTCCTGAGCTGTAAGAAGAAAGGTAGTGGGATTACTGTATTTGTGAATTTTTGAGAGGTGGTGTAATCCTGCTCATATCACCAAAGGAGCATGATTGTACACCAGACATTGAACTTTTGGCTGTGGGAATGCATCCATATTATTTACGCAGAGAATTCCACTCTGTGATCTTCATCAGAGTGTGCATCCCTCCCTCAGTGGATGGAGCCGCATCATGTGACATGTGATCCATGCCACTGTTGCTAGGCAACAGTCCATACACTGGGAGGGCCTCATATTAATTTCTGGTGATTTTAATTATGTCACCCTGGACTCTGTTTTGCCCACTTCCCACCAGTTTATTCACTGCACAATCCAGGACAATAAAACTCTGTATCTGTTGTATGCTAATTCAAAGGATGCATACACTGCCCTGCACCCCTGGAAAGCTGGGATCACAACCTGGTACTTTTAACACCTGAGAATATCCCTGCAGTGAAAAGGCAGCCTGTCTCCACAAGGACAGTGAGGAGGTGGAGCCAGGAGGTTGGTGAAACTTTGGAGGACTGCTTTGAGACCATAGACTGAAAGGTGCTCTGCCAGACCCATGGGGGTGATTTAGGGCTCACTCACACTGAGGCCTAGATCTGAACCTAGGTCCACTTGGCTTCAAATTCCGGAATTTGTGCCTAGTGTGAGTGCAAAAATGGCCCGGATAAAGCAGAGAACAGTTAGGCCCATAGCCAGGTTGGATTCCACTGCACGTTACGAAAACGTGCAGTGGAAAAGGGCCTGTCAGGTTCAAACCACCTAAAACATTATTAAACAACACAAGAGAGAAGACAAGACAATTCAGTTATTTCTTACTCGCGAGGAGAACAGACAGAGACGTGCTCAGTTACACGCTTCACTCTGCTCTAAAGCACCCCCTGCTACTCCCTCTTTTTATTAGAGAAACCCCTACCTGATTACACAGTTTGCTAAGTGCTATCTATCTAGAAGAACATGTTGTTGTCAACGGTCTCTGTCCAAGATCATCCTGTTCTCAGAATATCTGTGGTCTGCTGGTGATGAGCCACAAGGCACGTTGTGCTTACCTAGGAGCTGCAGCTCCTAGATAACAGGATACGCGCCTTTTCTCCACACGCCATCCATTGAGTGAACAACACTTGCATGCATACAGACACAGAATCTTTCCCACGCTAAGATTAAATGTTTTATACACACAAGATAAGAGTAATGAATGATAAAACTTATGCACATTATTCTAACAGGGCCATAAGTCAACGAGCTGAATTTGTTTGTCAATATATTCAACACACACACTTCTCCAGTCTTCACACCCCCTCAGATGGCCATTCCACAACACATTACCAACCCATTCATACCTGTCTCCTCTACCCCCCACCCCCAGTTCCCACCCCCACTGTGACTGTCACATCTGGCCAGATGAGAAGACACTTTATTCTTTTCTGTTTTATGCTGGGTGACACCCAGAATTACTCACATGAAAAAACTAGTCGGAAAATATACAACTCTCTCTGAGTCTACATCAGAAGACCAAATATGCACTACCAGGTAAAACTTTGGAGACACCTGTGTTTTCTTTATTTTCATGACATTGTAGATTTTTGAAGGCATCAAAAATATGAACTCATATGGAATTATCTTTTTTTTTTTTTTTTTAAGTCAGACATAACTCAAAACATGTTTTATATTTTAGATTCTTCAAAATAGACCCCCTTTGCTTTGATTACTGCCTTGCACCGTTCTTGGCATTCTCTCGATGAGCTTCATGAGGTAGTCACCTGAAATGTTTTCCAGCAGTCTTGAAGGAGTTCCCAGTGATGCTGAGCACTTGCTGTCCATCTGCTGTCCATCTCATGTCATTTAAATGAGAAGGTGGGTCAAAACTTTTGACTGGTAATGTAAATCTAGCTAATTATAGATATATGTCACGGCCGAACACAGGTGAGATGACCCAATGGCAGAGAACCACACAGAGAGAAGAGTAAAGGGAGGAACAGTTTATTAATACACAAAAAATAGATTGTGCTTTTCTTGGTGGTGGGGATTATCCAATCTCAGGGTCAGCGGGGAGTGCGGGGTTCGGCAACCAGGGGATTGGTCCGACGTGGGCAAACAATCCAAACGGGGATTAACGTGCTCAAATCAGAGGACAGGCAGAGGTCAAAACACAGGATCAGTCCAAGCGACAACAAGACAAACAGATGAGGCAAAAACAGTACCGTAAGGCAGGCGGGGTTCGGTGTCCAGAGAAGCTGTCCAAAAGGCAAAGGTGTCCTAGGAGGATGGGGCAGAGATCGGGGTCCAGTATCAGGCAATGGTCGGGAAGGAGCAATAATCAGAAGTCGAGGTACACAGAAAAGAGGTCAAACACGAATTAGCAAACACTAGGAATCAGGCAGGTGAGCAAATCACTGAGACAGAGAATTACGAACTGGCGACACTAGGGAGGACAGACAGGACTTATATACACACACAAGAGGGAGGGAATCCAGATGACAGCCAGCTGCGCTGGTAAGAACAGCTGGCTGTCATCTCATAGATTAGATCTCATAGATTAGACACACGAGGGAAGGGAAGACGCACACACAGAAAAGACACGGGAGGAGGAACCAACCAAAATAAAACAGGAAGTGACACACGTAAACAAAGACAGACTTAAGACACGGACATGACAATATATGCCTAAAAACTTTAGAACTTATGAAAATACTCTAGCTGAGAATCATGTATTTGACCTCTTCATTTACAGAGCACTTTTTCTAAAACTACAGAGAGGTGTAGAGGTCTCATTTGTTCTCCAACCAATTGGCATAAGAGGTAATTATGGAAATTTTGCACAAAGCCATCAAATATACACTCCTAATTCCTAATCAGCTAATCACATGGCAGCAACTCAATGCATTTAGGCATGTAGACATGGTCAAGATGATTTGCTGCAATTCAAACTGAGCATCAGAATGGGGAAGAAAGGTGATTTAAGTGACTTTGAACGTGGCATGGTTGTTGGTGCCAGACGGGCTGGTCTGAGTATTTCAGGAACTGCTGATCTCCTGGGATTTTCACGCACAACCATCTCTAGAGTTTACAGAGAATGGTCCAAAAAAGAGAAAATATCCAGGGAGTGGCAGTTCTGTGGGCAAAAATGCCTTGTTGATGCCAGAGGAGAATGGCCAGGCTGGTTGAGCTGATAGAAAGGCAACAGTAACTCAAATAACCACTGGTTACAACCAAGGTATGCAGAAGAGCATCTGTTAACCCACAACACGTCAAACCTTGAGGCAGATGGGCTACAGCAGTAGAAGACCACACTGGGTGCCACTCCTGTCAGCTAACAATAGGAAACTGAGGCTACAATCCGCACAGCTCACCAATAGAAGATTGGAAAAACATTGCCTGGTCTGATGAATCTTGATTTCTGCTGCGACATTCAGATGGTAGGATCAGAATTTGGCGTCAACAACATGAAAGCATGGATCTATCCTGCCTTGTATCAATGGTTCCGGCTGGTGGTGGTGGTGTAATGGTGTGAGGGATATTTTCTTGGCACTCTTTGGGCCCCTTAGTACCAAATGAGCATCGTTGCAATGCTGCAGCCTACCTGAGTATTGTTGCTGACCATGTCCATCCCTTTATGACCACAGTGTACCCATCTTCTGATGGCTACTTCCAGCAGGATAACGCACCATGTCATAAAGCTCGAATCATCTCAGACTGGTTTCTTGAACATGTCAATGAGTTCACTGTACTCAAATGGCCTCCACAGTCACCAGATGTCAATCCAATAGAGCACCTTTGGGATGTGGTGGAATGGGAGATTCGCATCATGGATGTGCAGCCGACAAATCAGCAGCAACTGCGGGATGCTATCATGTCAATATGGACCAAACTCTCTAAGGAATGTTTCCAGTACCTTGTTGAATCTATGCCACAAAGGACTAAGGCAGTTCTGAAGGCAAAAGGGGGTCCAACCCGGTACTAGGAAGGTGTACCTAATAAAGTGGCCAGTGAGTGTATATTGTGCATTAAAGCAGCATAAAGGAAGGACCAAACAAACCTGGCTCTTACCTGGGCTTTTTCTCATTTTATGGTCCACCAGTAGCTGGAGTATGCTGCAGTCTGCAACTTTACGAACAGATGTCACCAAATATTAGCCACTCAACTTTTAAAATTAAACTTTGTGTTATCAACAAACTGTACAAATGTATAGTAGGTTACGGTAGTGAATGTCCTGTAACATTGTAGAGGATAGTGATTGGCAGAGAAAAATCAAGCACAAGTGTTACATGAAAAATCAGACACAGTGAACATAGTGGAAAATCTCTCAGTTCAGAGCATACATATATGAATTAGATGTGAGGGAATATTTGTTGGAAATCCAGCAAGCAGACTGGTGTGAAATGTTTGTACTTAAAATCTGCACACATGTTGCACTACAGTGTAATGCAGACATATCCTCACAGGACTTCACAAAAAAGAGAAAACCAATCTTGTCAAAAAAGGATTCTAACCCAATACCCACTTCAGTTAGTGTGAAGGGTCATTCATAATGAAATAAGGAACATGACAACCCCCCTTGACTCTACTTGGAAAGTACACTCAAAGCGCATATTAGGCACTTTTCCACTGGCTCTCTAAGTGTCAGCCCTGCACGACACAGCTCGGTTTCCTCGGTTTTCCATGGGCACCAGCACGCTTCCAAAGCTGACGATTTTGGTACCTGCTTCGTTGGGGTTCCTTCCGTG
>JAQQZY010047062.1:0-10587 GCA_030068375.1 Ostorhinchus rueppellii | reverse complement strand
AAGCAGGGGCTTGGTTTGCATTGCCGGCAGTAAGTCAGACCTGTTCCCGGTGCATGTTGGTCTTTGGCAGGGCTGCCCTTTGTCACTGGTTCTGTTCATAATTTTTATGGACAGAATTTCTAGGTGCAGCCAGGTTGGATGTAGTGGAACCCTACAAAACCAAGTATAACTGTACAAAGTGTACAAAACCAAGTATAACTGTAAGATGCTCTTCAGTCATGTTATAACAGAAAAAAAATCTCTAAATTGAAGAATAACATTGAACTGTGATATCTAACATTTTTTCTGTTGGGTGCCAGATGCCTCCTCCTCTCCTAAAAGTCCAATTTGAATCTCACGACTGCAGATTTCCACATCACAGCTGTAAAAGTTACACTCTAGATAACTCCTTTTTTTGTTTCTGCTGGTAGAGCAATTTCAGAAACTCAGATTCCTCTTTCAAAAGATGAAGGAAATGGTCAAAGTGTCAAACTCTACACAGACATGAAAGTCAAAGATAACAGTGAATAACTTATTTTGTGTGTGTGTGTGTGTGTGTGTGTGTGTGTGTGTGTGTGTGTGTGTGTGTGTGTGTGTGTGTGTGTGTGTGTGGTGGAAATGTATATTTCAGCTATGTTATATGACATAAAAATACTCAGATTTGAAGAATATTTGAGATTAGTGTAGAAATGATCAATATTGTCTATGTTTAGACTTCATATGCTTTGCACTAGAAGTTTTTTGCTCTCCTACAAGTATATTTTGTATTTTTTATTGACTGATGACTTCAGATTTCTACATCCCACTTGTAAAAGTTACACACTAGATTACATTTTTTGGATTTCTGCTGTTAGATCCATCACTGAAACTGAGATTTCTCCCTCAGAAGATGAAAGTAAGAAAAGGTTCTCAGTGTCAAACTCTGCATAGACATGAGAGGCATAGTCAAAGATAACAGTGGGTAACGTCAATTTTTTGTGATGAAATTCCACCTTTTTCAGCTTTCTCTTGTTTGAAAGAAAGAACAGATATAAGATTAGATTCATGAACTGAGAGAGCATAACATGTTTAGAACGTTGTTCAATTCATGCTGTCTTCATTAAATCATACCCCAACATGGACCTTTGACCTACTTGTTATGCAAAAAAAAAAAAAAAAGCTTCAGAGAACAAAAGTGTCCTCACTGATCACGCAGATGAAGTGAAGGTGATCATTACATGGAACATCATTCCGGGTGAAGCCACCATGGGTTCACATGCCTCCACAGGGACTAGTGATTCTCCAGGAAGACCCTTTACTTCACAGGTTCATTAGACATCCAAAATCATGTGCTATCCATCAAGTACCTGAAAAATAAGATCTGATATTTTTATGCGGCATCCAAAAGGGATAAATAAAATGAAATGAGGCTTTTGGGTACGATAAGATCAGTGGTCACAGAACGTCGAGAACATAAAATAGCTGCAGTTCTCTGGTAGAGGTGGGACCTTCCTGTTAATATGGCACTTTGTCACAATCACAACTTATTGACTCTGACTTGCGTTTGATTATTATTGCCCCTTTAATGGCCTGTTGTTAGTGTACCAGATGGTTGTCGTGAGGTGTGAGGGTGTTATAAATTGCCCCGAGAATGCAGTGACAATGAAGAAATCCTGATCCTGCAAACACAACAGGGCTAAAGTGGTTTCCAAATGACTCAACTGTGAGTCTCTAATGAAAAATAAAACAACTGCAGCACTATACAATGTTTCAAGGATGATAATGGATGGTTATCACAACAATTGTAAAAAAAAAAAAAAAAAAAAGCAGATGCTGCCTGCTAATTGTGCTACTCTTGCCTGATACTTACAATTGAATGCAAAGATCTCTTGTCAGAAAAAGGCTTCCTAACAAATTTAAGATTGTGAAAGGGACCCTTTTCACCCAAATCTTGATGTTTTCTCTTAAATTAGTAGTTTTGGCACCTACTTGACACTCTCCAATTTTTCTGTTTGATCTGACCCCCCCTCCCTAATCCCAGGACCATATAGTATGGACCAAACAGCTGGACTTTGGTCAGACATAAAGAGGAGGTTTTGATCCAGATTAACGTGATCCATGGTTCATTTACAGTATGTACAGCTCTCCAATTGGATTTCAAAAGGGGGATATTTACCCAAGGTTATTATATCATTTATTCCTTAAAAACGTAGTGATTTCTGTAATGCTCATTGTGAATTAAAATCACACTAACTGTGCACGATGTAATTTTCTGAGATGGTTAACACAATATGCCAGTGTTGTGTTTGTCACAACCCTGCTATGATATAATGATCATGTTTTATTTATTTTGAGGACATTTTTGTGTGTCTGTCCCCAAGCATGCACGCATGTATCTTCCCTTAACTATACATTACTGCTTTCTACATTGGAAATCCAACTACTCTTGACCAATTCGGAGATTTATTTTTTATCAGATGACTGAGTCTGAAGAGACGGTTGATATAACTGCTGTAGGAAAAACATTGAAAACACTTCAGTACAAAAATAATACATTGATTTGGACAGAGTACCTGTGAAGACCTATCCACACGTGTCCATTAAGGGTAAAGTTACTCAGTGCATTTCTCAGCTCAGGGCATTTCTCAAGACTTCCACTAACACCTCAATGTGTACACTCAACAGGTCACCATAAAACACAGCATCCAACTAGCACACCTAGACCTCTATATGAGCAGAGCAGGTGAGCCCTCCAGTGTCCAGATAGTCTTTCTCCAGTCAATCTGCAGAAGAAGCTTGCAGTGTTATAAAATAGAAAATAGTTTTTTACGTGTTCATATTTCCTGCAGGTCCATTGGTTCCCCCAACATTGGAATCATGTATGCTGTGTTTGCGGCAAACCCTACCTGTGACTAGGGTACTAGTTTAGATCTGGACTTGGTCCCTGGACACTTATGGAACCAAATCCAAACTAAACATTGTTAACTTGCAAGAGAAAAGTTCAATAAACAAATGGACTCAACAGACACAATTTCATATCACTGTTTTGTCACATCTCAGTGGGAAATAGAAAAGATTCAAATGACCTCATTGTTGTCCATTCTTTCCCCATTAATCACCTAAATATGAGATGCAAACTCATTCAGTGCACTTAGAGTTAGACAGATTGATCTGATGATTGATTGCTCTTGAGCAGATAGCTAATCACAAACTACAATGTCAATGTTTTTACTTTACATGTTTGCTTCTCTAAATATTTGATTCTTGACTGTAATAAATGGGAGGCTTGATACAGTTCTGTTCAAATTCATTTTATAGTCAACCCACAATCCAGAATAAGACAACATGCAGCATTTCTGACAAATGATTCACACTGAAATCTTACCTTCGATGTCAAAGGAGAGCAACAGCAGGACGACATAAAACGAGGATAAGAGAAAAATCACAAGCATTGTCGCTCCTATTATTGATGCATATGTCCTGATAAGTCAAACTAAAATAAATTTAGCATGAATGAAAGGTGAGATACCATATACTACACAGGACCTTTGCAGCTTTGGCGTGGCTCTTTTTTTTTTAATTCATACTGAGAATCAGTGAGGACAGAGAACCTGTTTGCTTTTATTTGTTTATGACAGTCAGTGTATTGTTGAAAAATTGTTGGTGTGTGTGTGTGTGTGTCCTCAGCCACAAATGAAAAGAAGAAAAAATGGAATTGAAAAAGCTTTTGATACATTTTTATGCATTTCTGAAGCGTGAACACACCCATGAAAAAGAGGAATAATGAGAAGTTATGAAGGTTAACTTACTGTTCAAAACAAATTCAGTCATACAGGTTGAACGTCCAAAATCAGCCTTGAGCTTTTCTTGCTTTTGGATATTTCAGTAATTTATTAAATATTTCAGAGAGAATAACACATATCAGGTAACCACATATCTACAATTTAATGAACTCACTTTGAGGCTCATGGATCAAATTCCTTAAGTCACTGGGTTTTGGGCATGAGGTTAGAGAAGAGGAGGGCAGCTACATTTATGTTAAATATGATGTGTGTTCAACCTGTTCTGTTCATCTGGTTTACGCCTACACTGTAAAAAGTAAAGAATTGAATCAACTTTTTAAAAAATTCCTCAGTAGGTAAAAAAAAAAAAATAGTTGAGTAAACCAAATTAAATTACGTTAAATGTAATTTAATGTAATTTAATTTGGTTCACTCAACTAATTTTTTTTATGTGTGACATATTGAAGAAAATTTTTTAAGTTGATTCACTGTTTTGCTTTTTACAGTGTAGTGTCTTCTGCACCTTTGAGTCTATGTCAGGTAAATCTTCTGTTCCTTTGGCTTCATGTCCTATGTCTTCTGCTCCTCTTGTTCTGTGTCTGTCGATTTCATTTCCTCTGCATCTACATCTGATATCTTCAGTTCCTCTTGGTCAGTGTCCAACAACACCTCTTCTGCGTTTTCTGTGGATCTTGGACTATATGTGATGTCATCTCCTCCTCTTGGTCTATGTCTTGTATCTTCTGTCCCTCTGGGTCTGCATCTGTTGTCCTCTGTAATATAAGTGCATTACAACGCCTGAAGGGATGGAAATTGTGTTTTCCCAGTGTTGCTAGAGGTCTTAATGAATAGACTTACCGCTGATCCACATCACTTATTCACAGCTTAATAAGAAAACACCTTCTGGCAGTGTTTCATCTCAGAAACACATGGCCTCTCAGACAAACACAGGCACAAACTAGTAAAGGGCTGTCAAAGATTCCAATCTGGCCCATGCGATGAATTAGCTGTCATGTCCAAACTTAGAATGATGAACCCAAATGCAAGCTGAGTCTGAACTTATGGGTAAAAAGACAGTTTATTTTCAGTAACACAGAAACTGAATCTTTCAATGATCCAATAATTAAATGTTCAAAAACCACAGGGGAAATCCAGGCTTGTTGGTCAGGGTCAGTCCGGGGGTCAAAACCAGGAGAGCAGGAAAACCAAATTGAAGCACCGACAAGTGTTAGATGAGCTCTAATTGAGGAGACAAAGGCAGAGACAGACCAGCAAAAATGCAAAAAGTGATAATGCAAAAGGCAGAGTACTGTTCAGAGTAGGGATCAAAAATCATGAAGTCAGTCCAGCAAGGCAGAGGCACAGAAAGGGTTCAGGCTGGCTCTGGGAGGGGGGGGTCAATACCAAAGAGACAGTCCAGACAGGCTGAAGTCCAGACAAGGGTCAAAAAGGTTCAGATCAGACAGTCAATTAGTAGTAATTGCTGGTAGGTCACAAACGAGGAGTCGAGATGATCTGGCACTGGAAGACACAAGGCTTATATACACACAGGAGGGTAGGTAGACAATAGGACACAAGTGTAGAGCATTAGGGTGGGGACACGTAATCACAAGCAGGAAAATCAGGGAACAGGAAGTAAAGATTCCAGACAACAAACAGGAGGGAGACTAACAAAATAAAACAGGAAGTGACAAGACAAGACATAAAACACTAACATCTGGGAGCAGACGTGACATTAGCAAAGTGCAACAATTAAACTGAAGACATTAATAGTCAAGGGTGTTTAAGTTCAAGTTCCAGATACAGACCAATTGGGATCTGAAATGAAATGATAGCATAAATACTCAAAATTTTTGTAGGTTTTAGTGAAAAAAAAAAACAATAACATGAGAATGAACAAAATAAAATATTGATAACCTAAACAAATATGAACAACCTGAAATGTCTTAAGAAAATTAAGTGCGATTTTAAGAATATTCTGCCTGTTACTAAATCTTCTGTGCCTTTGTAGATCTGATCTGAGTTGAGGCATATTTTTGTTAAAATTGCATTTATTTTCTTAAGAAATTTCATTTTTTTCCATGTCATACACATATTTTTGTTTGGATAGTTTGTAAATGTAAATATTTTCTTAATTTAATATTATTTGCACTAAAACAAAGAGAAAAGTTTGGAGTTGTCTTTATTTGCAGGCCATTATTCTATTATTTTATTAGTCTGGCCCACTTGAGATCAAATTGGGCTGAATGTGGCCCTTAAACTAAAATGAGTTTGACAATACTGAATACATACAATGAACTTTGATCCAATAAATCATAGCTGAAAGTAGGGTAATTTCTTGGAGATATACTACTGAGTAAGGCATTTTTGCTACTTCACCAGTATAATCCAAGTGCCTATTTATATTTTCTTGCAATGAACAGTTTATACAGTGTTGCACTGAAAGCGTTCTGCTGATGCAACTGGGTGAAAAACTCCTAGATGTTCACAGAAGTGAAATTCATTGTAATTTTCAGTCTAGTGTGCCAAGTCTATAAGCTACTGGAAAATACTTAAGCTTGATTTATTTTTTTTTCTTTGAATGGAGAGACTGGTATCTTTTAGAGCAGTTGGAAGAGAGAAGTACTATCTAATCTGACAGTGAGAAGAGGGTATTTTACAGCAAAGAGGCGTAAAAATATTCAGGATGAACCTTCACTCGGAGGTGGTGGAGAAAATATCCAGGTTGTTTACTTAAAAGTACTCCTGTAAGAAACATCTCACTTAATACCAAGTGCATAAGCGTATGTTGGAGCATTATGGAAAAATTCTAGTTCTCTATAATAAACAGGTCATGAGATGATCAGTGTCTTTCTAAAAGTTGAATTTGTGGATCAACAGATACAAATCCCACTGAGGTGGCAAGCAGTCTGAGGGAGAGTACGCCAAAATAAGTAACACATTTCTTTTTTTATGAACCTCCATAGAGGAAAAATACGATCCGAATATCACCCTGAACTACCAGGGAGGCTTCAAGTCATAACAGTCTGAGAAGATAAGACACTTTCCCATCTTCCAGAAGTCAAACATGGTGACCTTACTCTAACGTGGCCTTAACTATTCTCTAAACTAAGCTCAACTATTATTTAAATGTGACATTGAGTATATGCAAAATACAGAATATGCAATATTGCTCTTACAGGAGTCAAGTCCAACTATATCAAACCAAGTCCAGATCAACACCATGCACATGAAGGATGTGAGGACAACCACATTTTTGACATATTACAGATTGATATGGTATGACAAGATCATAACAATGATCATTTGTCATAAGATTTAAGATAAATAAACTTAAAGTGACTGAGATGCAGAGAGATGGTGTTAGACTACATTACACATGCCATTTGCCAAACACTGCGCTGCAAGTTAAGCATTTATTGATTCTGTTATTGGATCTAAGAGGTCACTAACTTCATCATCATTCACTTATCCATATAGTTGTGATAGTGCTTACCATATAGTTCCATAGATGTAATTATGTGAACACCAGCTGATCTACTCTGGACAGTTCTACCTCAGTTATCTGTGCAACAATTGCATCTTAAAAGGAAGTTTTTCCTCATCACTGTCACCAGTTACAAGTATTTGCTCCTGGAGGATTCTGTTGGGTTCCTGTAAATTGGCTTCAGTCTGGTTTCCCCCTGGCTCCGTTTGTAAAGTGTCATGAGATAATTTTTATGATTTGGCACTATATAAATAAATTTTGATTTGATTTGACTAATGAAAGAATGAGAAAGTGTATTTTGACATCCCTGAGTTCAATGACTTTCAATAAGTTTTCCACCTGATTTTGTTGCTTTTTTGCAAAAAAGTAACTAAAGTTTAACTAGCGCATTGACCCATGTAGATCCCTGAGTTCTGGATGTGGCAGTTTTTATTACCTCCGCCAAAGAGGTTATGTTTGTTTGTCTGTCTGTTTGTTAGCAACTTTACAGAAAAACTACCAGACGGATTTTCTTGAAATTTTCACCAGTGATAGAGAATCACCCAAGGATGTTCCCATTAACTTTTGGTCACGATCCGGATAAATCTCTGGATCCAGGATTTTTTTGAAAATCTGGAAAATCCCTATCTCTCATCATTGTGCAAAATTTAAAATATCATATCTCTGTCAATATTCAGCCGATTGAGTTGTGCCTTTGTGGGATGATAGAGGGTCACACCTGCTATCATGTGGTATATCATGACGTCAATATCTCTAGCAGTTTTGACGTATTGACATCATAAGCTTGGCGGAGGTTTGCGTTCACTGAGCGCTCTTGTGTAGTTGTGTAATTGTGTGTGCTGTACTGCATTTGTCTAGCAATCAGTGTTCTGGGCAAAGCAATGTGACTGTAAGGATATTGTATTCAATAATTACTAGTATCTCAGAAAATATTGGTCCTATCAACTTGCTGTTTTCACAACTATCTTCCTTAACTAAAAATACATAAGTATGCCAAAATGCAGTAGTTAGCTCTTTCCATATGTTGTGTGATTCCTGAGACATACACACACACACACACACACACACGCACACACACACACACACACACACACACACACACACCCAGCACTTGGTTTTTATAATCAGAGGTGGCAAAAGTATTCACATTCTTTACTTGAGTACAAGTACAGCTACTTGGGTGAAAAAATACTCTCGTAAAAGTAGAAGTAATGCTTCAACTCCTTTACTTAAGTAAAAGTAAAAAAGTACAACTTCTCAATTGTAGTAAAGTACAAAAGTAAAAAGTAAAACTCTATTATTTTTTTATTTATTTTTTTTTGCCATAAATGAAACAATACTTATTTAACCAAAACCATATATAGAATCATGCAATCATATAAGAAAGTTCACAGGTAGAGGCATGGGTAAAATTAAATGAAATGCAAGCAGGTAGCAGGCAAAGAAGAGGAAAAAAAAGAGCCATGGATGAAAAGAATTTATAAGACATTTAATGATGACGATCGGCTAATTCGATTCAATTGAGCCACGGCAGGTTTGTTTTATTTTGAAGTGAGTTCCATCTCTGTTTATATACGGTTAAAGATGACACTGAACAGCACATATTACAGATTTTTTTATGGCGTGCATTTTAGCAAAAAATAAAGTCCTTAAAAGTGAGTTACTGTGTAGACAATGTGCTTTAGTATAGGTCAGGGGCAGGACCCAGTTTTGCGGGTACGGGTGGAAAAGTTTGGAAAAAGTGGACCCGTGCAGAACTCTGGTACTGACCCTGTTCACAGTCTGTGCTCCTTCTCTCCTCCACTGATTTTCCCTCTGAAGCGACATATTTTACAGACTGTCAGACCTGTTTAATCTGAAAAAAGTAACGAGCCTATTCTGAGAATGTAAGGAGTATAAAGTACAAATATTTATGCAAAAATGTAGGGAGTAAAAGTAAAAAGTTGCCATAAAAATAAATAAGTAAAGTACGGATACCTAAACAATCTACTTAAGTACAGTAGCAAAGTACTTTTACTTCACTACTTCCCACCACTGAGTAAAATGGTGTGAAAGAGTGATCACCTGTGTTTCAGTACACAATTCATTAAAAGCTCAAAAGTGAATATAGAAGAGTATTTCTGAATGGGGATGGTACGGTCCCCCAGGGGATTCTGGGACATCTTCAGGGTGCATTTGGAACAAGAAAGTTGAGAGGAGGGCGCAAAGGCACAAATGGATGATGTCACTGTTGTACATTCCAACATTATACATCACTCCCCCTCCCCTCGCAGTGTAAGGAGGCCGACGTATGACAGAGGATACGACTTTACCCTACTGTGTGGGGATGGGGGAAAAACTGATAGAACAATTCAATTCAAAACACTTTATTTATCCGTTAGGAACTTCATTTGCAGGTGGAGCATCAAGGCAGATACACAAAAACCTGTCCATTCACACATGACAGATAGACATGATATATGACACAACACATAAGTTAAGACATGATAAATAAATTAATGAAATAACACTGTTCAGTGGTAGTCTGGGCTAAGCCGTTTAAGAGGCGGAAGGAGGTGGGGACAAAGCTGAGGGAGGCCCTCTTTGCCCTAGTGGGAGGAACCTGAACCTGCGACCTGAAGGTAACCGGGTGTACTGTGACCACAGAGTGTGGGAGGGGTCAGTGCAGATGGTAGTGAGTGACCGCTGCTCCTGACCTATAAGTTTACTGCTGATTTTGATTATTTTGTTGAGCATATTACGGTGAGTGAGAGTGAGTGAACCGAACCAGGCAGTGATACTGAATGTAAGAATAGATTCAATGAAACAGAACAAAAGCAGAATGCATAGGTACGAAGAATAAATAATGAAATATCCAGCACAATCGCCGTAAAAGTGAGATGTTTCAGTCCGGTTTATAGAATGTCCATGTTGGTTTTAAGTTCCAGTAAAGTGAACAGTCCATGATCCCTACCCTGGTCCTGAGGGTGGGGAGAGGGAAAGGATTCATTTCAAGAGCGTATGATACATAATTCCATGTGTTCGATGTAGAAAACCTACAGACACATTTTCCCAGTTCGTGACAAACCCATAGGACTTCCTGTATAGAACCAGATAGTGACATATTTATTAACCTTTTCATGCATGAATTATGAGAACAAAAAAAACCAAACAATGAACCTATTTTGCAAAACATGTCCACTCATGTCCACTCATTCCAGGGTACTGGAGAGGAGGATTCGACCGATAGTCGAACCTTGGATTCAGGAGGAACAGTGCGGTTTTCGTCCCGGTCGTGGAACAAACGGATACAAGCGGCCGAAATGAGTTTCCTCCGTAGAGTGGCTGGGCGCACCCTTAGAGATAGGGTGAGGAGCTCAG
>JAQQZY010047002.1:0-10590 GCA_030068375.1 Ostorhinchus rueppellii | reverse complement strand
AAAGAAAGAAAGAAAGAAAGAAAGAAAGAAAGAAAGAAAGAAAGAAAGAAAGAAAGAAAGAAAGAAAGAAATTTTTGTATGTAATTTGAGACTACAGCGCCATCTACCGGTTTAATATGCTTATGAATTAAAATAAAAACAGTTGGAAACAGTTGGATATGTCCGGACAACTCCTTAGGTTTTGACCTATTTTCAGAGTCAATGACACAGATTTTGAACTTTAAATTGAACTCAACCACTTATTCATCTGTTGATTCAATTCGCACATTTGAAAACATTTCTCATGACTTAAAACCCTCTAATATTATTTTTTTCCTCCCGACACATTTTCATTTATGGATAGTTATGAGTAGTCTGTTTTGCTGAGTAAAACATAATAATTTCCTATCCGTTAAACTGTGGCACTTTTCACTTCTGGCACACTGAACGTACCTGAGGTAAATCCAGGATAAACAAAGTCCAGTAGGACTACGAAGACAACCGAAGATCGTATTTAAAGATGATGAATTACCTAACGGGAAAACTGCAGCTCTATCCTCCGCATCATGTCTTTTGTTTCTTAATTGGTATATCTATATAAAACTTTTGTTCAGAGAAGCATGTAACTCATGGATCATACTGTAGATATGTAGACAAAGAAAACAAAAATGATCAAACATATATAATTCATAAAAACAAAAGCACACAGTCAATATTATATTTAATACATTATTGCATGTTTATCTGAGATTCAACTAATAAATGAAGACAGAAAATTACTATCCGAAGACAAAAAGCATTTGTAAAGTACTGTACATGCAGTTTTATATGTCTGCTTTACAGATTAGATTAACAACTATATTGACAAACAAAATGAAATAACATAGTAAATAATTCACCAAATAATAGAGCAATAATAAGAATAAGAATATAATACACTAAAACCGAAGGAAATGTTTGAAAATACTTTTAGAATATTGTGATTTATTTATTTATTTACAGTCTCATGTCAGCTACTATATTATTTATATGTGCTACTCATATCATTTATTATTGTTTATTGATTTTCTTTTCTGTTTAACAGTTACAATAGTCAAATTAACTCCTCTTTCTGGCACTGACTTTTCCAAACGTTGATACTTTACAGGGCGGGTCTGTATTTTCCACCATGACGCCGTCCGTACGTAGAAAAGTGACAGAGTGAGACCTCTTATCCTTCTCCACCTCTCTGGTCAGGTCGTAATGCGTTTGACTGGACTTGTCAACCGTACGTACGTCAGCCCGTCCACAGGGACAAGAGGCGTCTGAGGAGAGTTTCGCCTGGTTGTCATTCCCAGAGGAAGCGGAGGGTGTGATCACAATTTACCTGTCCGCTGTTACCTGGTGCTTTTACATGTCGGTCGTCGAATTTCACTTGTTGTAGGACGTTAAACACTGGCTTTACTCAGGAGTAAAACGGAGAAAGCGATAAAGGTACGTCCTTGTGCGGAGAAAAACGTTTGAAAAAGCCTGTTTCGGTTTAGCTCACTATCGTTAGCTAAACAACCTCAGTATCCAGCGGTCTCGTGCTTTAAAACTACTCCATGCTACAAAGTAAACAGGTTAATGCTAAAGATAAAAAAGCAGGTTTAAGTGTACTATTGGTGGGACAGTGTTCAGTTAGCCAAGGTTACAGGAAGTAAACTTGAACAGTGGTTTAAGTTGTTAGCTAACACTTTTCAACAGGTTTCCCAGCATGTTAGATTACACTGGTGTTGTTTATTAAGGGTTTTGTGTAAGCCTATTCTTTATTCTGACCTGTCTTTGTAAGTTATTAAGCTAAACATCATTACCGTTCTTTGCCTTACCTGTGTGACTCAACAGTAGAACACCTGATTCAGTTCCAACAGTGCTGGTGTAGTTGCTGTATCTGTAGTAACATGGCCAGACTGGTGGTTGGATAAACAGGTCTAACATAGATGACAGGATGAATGACTTCCCTACAGCAATCTGTACACTAAAGCATACTTTTCAGCAGTCGGCATTGTTTACAACAACAGGACAGGTATTGAATTTTGATCATGCCTTTTGAATACCACCCCATAAAAGTAGATTTCTTGGATTATGAGGGAATGTCTAACATAACACAAGGTTATAATGAACAAAAACTAAGCCTTCATGCAAAACTAGCAGGGGAGGATGTCATTGACTGAGATAGAATAATATAAAAAAAACAGAGCAAAGTTAAATTTAAAAGTTAAAAATAAAGTCAGTTCATTTTTTAAAAAGTTATTTTCTTAGATTGTTCTGCATTATGCAGGCATACAATGATTTTATACAGTATAGGGCTGTTTAATAGTGATTTTAACATGATGCATTCTTTCATCTTCCAAAAGAAAGCTCTAAAAACTAAACCTAGACTAGTCAAATCCACAAACTAAGCACAAGAAATCTGCTTGCACACTAACTAAAATCAAACAGATGAAATAAATACAAAAATATAGTAGTCAAATGTATTTAGAATTGAAATTCTCTTTCCCCAGGATGCTAAGAAGACCCTGACTCGCAGTTCCAACATGAGTGTGACATCATGGTTCCTGGTCAGCAGCTCCGGCACACGCCACCGGTTGCCACGGGAGATGATCTTTGTTGGCCGGGATGATTGCGAGCTAATGCTACAGGTGTGTGACTTAAGACAAAACGTTGGACCGAGCGCACACGTTCCCCTTTGGAGACACTGGAGAGATGTTTACACAGCAAACACCAGCAATGTGCTCCATGAGCTGGAACTGGTCTTCACTGTAATGTGTGAAAATATGCTGAGCCGATTTTACTCTTTGGTGACATTTGACAGGTCAGCTGGCTTCATAAATGTGAAACGCCATCCTGCTGTGTTCAGGCGTCTGCGCGTTTGTGAATGTGTAACCTGGTGACGGTGCTTTCAGGCAATGTTGCCCCTGCCAGCTTTTTACACAATGACTAAAACACAACTAAAGCATTCCATGGTGTTGTTTTTCCATGCAGTGCCTGCTATAATCAGTATCCTTGTGGGCATTGTATAATATTTTCCCTGCAATTTTGTCCTCACAGTGTATTTAGATGAGTGAAAAAGCAATGTTGTCTCATAAGCCCTTGTTTATACTTTTCTTAGGCAGTTATGTTCAGAAAAGCCTTGCCAACCACAGATGTCGGTTAGAATGAAAAGTTTTTCATATCCACAGTTAGGCGTAGCCACATCCAGGAGAAACCTCAGCTTCTCCCAGTCAGAAATTGTACAGACTATTGCTTAAATGCTTGGGTATGCTGCCTGACTGGTGCATGGGCACTTCAGTCTTTAATTAATTTTTTTTTTTCTTTACTCTTAGGGACAGCTTAATGCATTTTTTTTTTTCCTTCACTACCCATTGTAACCACAGATGAATGTTTCTAACGTGAGGAGAATCCTGTTTGGCATAAAACAGAGATTGCATGTAACTGTACTCAAGTGTCATAACCAAGGGCCTTAACTCAAACAGCTGGACTTTCCATGACAAACTTGTTTTTTTTTTCACTGTCTGCCTCTATTTGGCCATCATGTTGAGTCTTGAGTTCAGTAGTGTTCTTCTGTCACAGCTAACATTTTCTGTCTGATAAAGTGGGGGCAAAGTGAAGTGAGTTGTTGTCAAGCTGTAAATGGCCACCAGGTTAGGAATGCAGAGTTGTTAGTGGTGCTGCATGGTTAACTTAATCAAGGAGGGGAACTGATTGATAAAACCAGCACTAATGGCAGTAGAATGTTTACAAGTTATTTGAAAGTCGACCAGGCTGTGCACATAACCACTGAAATCTGTTTAACCCAGCGTGTGGAAACATTTGTGACAGGTTGTGTTATTGGTCCACTGAAGGACAGCATTAATTTTGCAAATGAGTTTGGCAGTCACTTTCAATCTTTGTGATTTTTGTAATAAAGAGGCTAGAGTGCCTAATGAGCAGAGCAGGGAAAATAACTCTGTGTGAGTCACTTGTTTAACTTGCATTTAATCGATGAAGCCATATTTAGAAGTAAGCATTCTTTCCCCAGTGTGCACGGGCAGTGAAAACAAGCCATCAGAGGAAGGCTTCTTTGGCTTGGATATATAAATATTTTGTGGATTATCATATGCCATTGATCATAAGAGCTCTCTTCCGTCTCTTTGCAGTCACGCAGCGTGGACAAACAACACGCCGTGATCAACTATGACCCAAACACAGATGAACACATGGTAAAGGACCTGGGAAGCCTGAATGGGGTGAGTTAGTCCATCTCTTGTGTCAAGAAACCAGCGAAAGATAAAGGAGCCTTCCTCTGAGCTCCCTCAAGGCTTTGCTCTCAAGAGCATAACAATTCCCAAAATACATTCTTCTTTGTGTGCCAGAAACCAGGACGGTGAGTAGAACAGTGGTAGTCAGGAGACTGGATTTTCCTGCTGGCCCGGACCCCTTTTTTCATCCCATTCTCTGCCCCTCACTCTCCCCTTACTGCTCTGTTGCCACTTCACTGCACCATTATCCCAGTGAAATTCACAGTTGAGTAGTGGGAGAAACTGTTCATTGTTCTCGCACAGACTGGGTATTTTGCCTTGGTTTCAGCAGTCGGACTAATCAGAGCAGAACGGTGCAAGGACCTGTAACAGAAATCTAAAATGTCTCTTTTTCTTCCCAATTATCTGCATTAGGCAAGTTATCTATGATCTCCTTACCAGACTCCCAGCATCAACTTTGTTTACATTACTGATGGGGAGGTACATTCAGAAAATTGTCTTGACAGTTGTCACAGGGTCATGTAATTTTTCAACACCAAACTACTGTTGCACGTGATTAGGTGTGCATTCTCTCTCCTTACACTCCACGCCTACCTGGTCATTAAGCAATGAACAAAAGCTGAGATGTTGCGTAATAACATAATCTCATACTAGTAGATTAACTTTCAGTGGGAAAAGGGCCAGCTACAAAGCGCCTTAACACTTTCTACAGTCCCTCTGAGTGCAAACAAGGAATTAGAGGAATAAGACTCTGTCACCTGTTGAAGGAATGCATTTATTTAATTAATGAAAAGTGGGTATGATACCAGTTTTATGCTGTTTTTCTCTTGTTTGCAGACATTTGTGAATGACCTCAGAATCCCAGACCAAACCTACATCACCCTCAAGCTTTCAGATGTTATTCGTTTTGGTTATGATATCCTTTATGTTCTTCATTTAACATTTCCTTAGTTTTCATTGATTTGTCATCGGTTTAAGTGTCCTGCTCAGTTGGAACAGTTTAGCCTGGTGATTAGTGGCTCACACCAAAATGATCTAGTGGTAGGAAGCTGTTTCAGTTAGATTTTTTTTTTCCCTCCAATATTTTTCCATTTTCCTCTGTGGTCTTATACTCCATCGGTATGTTAATCCCTTGTGGTTTTCAGTCAGGGGTTTTAGATTATGGTCAACTGTGAACAGAATATCTCCTGCACCCTTTGACCCTTCATGAATGGTGAAATGTACGTTAGATAACAGGAGGGGAAGCTGTTTAGAGGATGCCGGCATTTAGAAATTTAACAGAATTTACCACACAATAGGTGGCTTCTGATGTTGCATGATACAAACAGTGTGGTAGGGAAGATAGGAACTGTTTTAATGGCCATAGATCTGCTTATCTGATTTTCTTTTCATAAGGAGAGGACACTGTTGACCTACTTAGTTAACAAGTAAAGACTAGAGTTGAGAGACTGTAAACATGTTTAAAAGAGCCTTTAGATACTGGTTGTAGTCTGTCTGGTGATGTCTTGCCAGCAAAAATATATATATATTATTCAGTTGTGTACTTTAACTCTCCTTGCACATGCGCATGTTTATATCCTGGAGAAGAATCAACACAAGGTCCCAGAGGAAGCGCTTAAAGTAAGTAATATCAACATTTTGAGCTTTTTTCACTGGCCTCTTTGAAGAGTTTTCTTGCAGTAAATGATGTATAAATGACTGAAGCTGTAACTGTTTTCATTATCAGTTACACTTACAATCACTACTACAATAACGTCTGTATTTGCAGGCATTTTCTCACATCCTGCTTCCCTCCTGTCTCTGTGTGTAGCATGAAAAGTACACCAGCCAATTACAGCTTAGTATAAAAGCCCTGGAGGCCAAGGCGAAGGAAAAACAGCTACTCCAGAGCCCAGAGAAGAGCAAAGACTTTGTCTCAAAAGTTAAACTGCAAGACAAGGCTGAGAGAAGAGCCCACTCAGTCACAGGTAAATGGTCTGTGTTGTATGTATGTTCAGACATACTGTACTACAGCAAATACCAGCATGCAGATGGCAGCTTTTCTGATAACAGGTTCATTTTTCTTGTTGCCTGAGGAAAGCTGGTATTACTGAAGCAGATTTGAATACCATATCCCCATACACCAGGAAGAGGAAGTCTTTGCATATACATGTGCCGCTTGACTTTGGTTGTCGATCCCTTGATAAGGTTGCTGTGGAGTCTTTTATTAAGAGCTCCATTAGTGTGTGATTAGGCTGCCATGTGAGCCGAGAGGCTGAAGCTTCAATCCTTTGGTGTCTGTAAAGAAATAGATCTTGACATTTCCAAGTTGGCAGGATGAGTGTACATGAGACAGGGCTTCCCAGGCTGACTGAGAGGTGAGGAGTTAAGGTCAAGCAGTCTTATCTCTGATGGCCATGGTGCGTTTCTGACAAGAGGTGGGGTGCTGCAAAGCAAGTCAATGGTTGATCACATTTTTAGCTCTGAAAATTAGAGAGGCAAGTACATTTTCATGTAAAGCTGGCACTTCTTTTAATTCATCTAGTACTGGATTGCCTATGTTTTTATTTGCTCTCACCAACTTTTCACACATTAAATCATTACTATTTTACAGTGTGAATCAGGTAGCAGTGGAACAATCTGAGAACTGTATGCTTAGCTGAGGAACTTTGTGAATGAAGTTAATTCACACTGACAAAACCTATTCCAGCTGTTGTTGATTTAGCAATTCTCATGCTTTGGCACCATAATCACCCCTGTGAGTCTCCATGGAAAACTACAACTAGTGCTTAAAATAGGATTCTGACACGGCTGGGATTTTTTTTCCCTTCAGAGTTGCATACAGACATTTCATTGAACTCAACATGAATGTTAAAAAGGCCACTGGTAGGATGGGCATGCATCTCCTGCAGCTATAAGGGAACCTGTGACTACAAACTCACAGCTCACCCAAACCAAAAGTGGTCATGTGACTATAACCTTGCCTTGTGTGTTTTCAGTCAGTCTCCCACAAAGATAACAAAACTACTGTAGCTCCCACTGTCTCACTAAATGTCCCACCACGAAAAGATAAGCTTAGTATTTCATAATGTTACAGAAAATGAAGCTTCACTTGAGATACATATGTACACTGGTTTAGTTGTGCTACAGTTTTCTGGCAGATTACTATATTTTGATCCTGTCTTAAACATTTAAAAAGAAGAAAACAAAAGAATAGATGGTGTCATGAAAGGCTTGTAGAAAGGTTGGCAGCTACTCTCTTTTCTTCTCTTCTCTGATTTCACACAAGACTGAGCTTTCATGTGAAATCTGTTTTAATTATATAAAATAACTATAAACTTTTCTACAGTTCTATTTCTGACTTAAGTGCTGTTCAGAGCTGGGTATATCTTGTCGTCTGTGCTCATACTTGTTTTCCCCTGCAGCTGTACAGGATGTGGAGTGTGTCCAATCCTCCAGCTGTCTGCAGGGCAAGACACTTTGCTTGTACAGTGTATGACTACATTATTCAGACATAACTTTGGGTCACCACAAGTATATGTAATTAATAGTTAGTGGTACTTTTGTACAGATACATTAACACAGTGTTGAGTGATTTGTATAATATATTATGGGAAGACAGACTGTTGTAGTTGTAGGAGGAGTAGTGGTGGTGGTAGTAGTTTAATGCTTATAAAAGCACTGAAATGCATTTACCCACAGATTTGATTATTGTTTTATTTACTTGGTCTGAATGACCTTTGTTCATGTTTAATTCTTCATTGTGAAATCCCTCTCTCTTACTTTTTATGTTTTTTTGGTTTTTTTTACCTTGCGGTGTTGTGTGCTTTTGGTTGTCTGTGCTGATAATAATATAATATTGTATAGCAAGTATAATTAGTGATTTTCTTGGTCTACTTTATCTGTGACACACACCCCATGTTTTCTTTAGCTAAAAGCAGGGCATTGTGTAATGGGAAAGGAACTGGTAACATGTCACTTTGCCTCTCCTTCGCTGTGTTGGTGTATTATTTGTGTCCTAGGCAACAGTGTCGAAGTGCTGTGATGCTTAGGATTGTATAGCCTCCACATTAAAATCCTGGGGGTTTGTTTGGGCCATGCCAGCAACTGGCATCTAGATTATCTGATTAGTGCTATGTAGGTTGGCCTGCCTCTCTCGACTTGCAAACCAGCAGATAAACACCAATTTGGTGATGGCATCAAGGAAATAACCTCTTACTCCCCTGGCTGAACATGTATACTGTGTGTAATGAATTGTTTTTCTGCAGAGCACAAGTAACTAGATATGATCACTGTGTGAAGAGGCAGTGGCTATCCTATATCCTCTGTTTTTTTTTTTGTTTTTTTTTTGGAAGATTAGGATTAGTATTGTCTTGTCTCGCACAGAAAGGATTATGTTTGGGTGACTTGCGTGATCTGATTCAGCTGGTATCGCCATCTAACCCTCTTTGACTCTCTATGACTCCCATGGGAATGTAGGAGGTCAGCCTGTAGCCTTCTTCTAACGTTGTAACACTCTGAACTCCTGTTGTGCAACACATTGTTACTGAAGTACCAAGCCTAGACGCAACATTGTTTAATCGGATAGCTTATATAAACCAACTCGCATATAAGCACAAGAAGCTGTACAAATTCGGTCCTTTCTGCTCATTCTTCAGCCGTTTCCTCTCCGTATTCATGTGCCTAATATTGTGTATCTGTCTTTGCTTGTGCATTTGCCTGTTAGCTCCCACAGATTCACCGATATCCAAGCCTACTCCGCTGTACGGCCAGCCATCGTGGTGGGGGGAAGATGAAGACCCAGCGAACAAAAAACAGAGCAGAGGAAAGCAGCAAGGACAGGAATCATCAGGTCAGTACACGTTTGTTGTATTCATAGTGCAGTGTATGTGCTACCTAACGGAGTTTAAACCTCCTCTGTTCTTTGTAATTAAATTGTATTGGATAGCCTCACATCAGTAAATTAGAGTCTGATTTGTTATGACATGCTTTTCTGTGGCATTGCTATGTGCCGCCCTTTGTGGGTCACTGAGAGATGGATGGTGTTAAGCCAGAGGCAGGTCTCTGGCTGCTAGTTGGGGACTGTTAGCCAGACCATACCATACCACGCCAGGCCATTGGGCATTGCCTGTCTGCCTCGTGATGGATTATTACCCTCTAAGCTGCTGCAGGAGGGTGGGGTTGGTGGCAGCGAAGGAGGCAGATAGCTGATTGTTTGCCTCATGTTGCCCAGGCTGAAGCAGATTATTCCTGCTCAACTACCCTTCACTGGACTCTCGACTCCAAAAGTGATGTTTGGCCACATCCAGCTGGAATCCAAAGACCCACAGATCCATAGATTTTGTTTTCCTATTTTTCACTGTTGGAATTTTCATGTGACAGTGACATCGCAGTCAAACCTCAGAAACATTACATATTATCTGTGATGGCAATGGAATGTTCTTAAAATGATGTATATATGAATGATGCAAATCTGCATCCACATAGTTTTATTATTAATAACAAACCAGTATTGTGTCTCTGGTACTTAAGTGCTAAGTGGATTATGTGTGAAACTCAATGATGCATGCTGTGTCTGTGTATTTACTGTTACCCTATAATTTTTCATTGCTTACAGAGTCTGCCAAAGAGGCCTCCAGATATGAGGTCAACGGTTCTCTGTCTGACAGCCAGGCCAAGTCCATTTTCTCCTACCGCCGAGAGCCCAGCTACTTTGAGATCCCAACAAAGGAGTTCCAGCAACGACCTGCCAAGAAACCCGAGCCACAAGTTTACGAAGTTCCAACAAAGGACACCCCAAATTCTTCAGAGTGTGTCCCCTCCACCCCCACACCTCCTGTGGTCCAAAGCCATGCATCCTTCACTATTGAATTTGATGAGTGCACACCAGGCAAAATGAAGATCAAGGACCACATTACAAAGTTTTCATTCCGCCAGCAGAGAAGGCTATCATCCTCAGATATTGCTACCACACCAACTGAGGTGATGTCAGCAGAAAGTAAAGTTGCTGATTGGCTGGTCCAAAGCAATGCTAGCCTGATGAGGAGGAGGTCTCGGACAGAAGACATGTACAGCACAAACAGTGATCCATCAATGCTCAAAAGCACAAAGAGTAAGTTACCTTCTTTTTAGGTTTAGCTGCCCTGGCTTTAGCAAGATGTAAGCCTGCACAAGAGGAGGAAGCCACTCAGTCATGCAATCAGTCACAACAAACACTTGTGATGAACAAACTTTCCTTGCAATAACCACCAAGTTGACAACAAGTTATATGAACATACCTGAGTGTTATCTGTTTGGTCAAATGGTGAAAATGCATGGGAATGTATGTATGGAGGACTCCACTTGATAAGTCACATGTACACATACTCTTTGG
>JAQQZY010046977.1:0-10591 GCA_030068375.1 Ostorhinchus rueppellii | reverse complement strand
ATTAAATAAATGTATGATGAAATAAACAAATTGTTTGAAAGTTAAACATAAATTTCCAAAACATCATGGACTCTGAAGGATGGTCAATGGAGTGAATTATTTCTTTTGTGAAACTGTAACAATACAGAAAAAAATGGAAATATCCACATCAGTGTTCATGTCAAATAACAACCACAGACTACAACCAGTACATCCACATTATGTACAAGTTATGACCACTAGCATCACGCTTAGCATAGCTATTAGCATAGCTATTAGCATAGTGATTAGCATAGTGATTTTATACATTTTATAGTGTATGGAAAACATTCTACCCTTACACGTGCTACCAAATAGCAATGTATAAGATGTGTAATCATTTTTTACAATATAATACTTACAGACTATGCTTTAACAAACACCAGAAATAAAAGAAACCAAGGAAAGTGGAGCTGCCATGTACTGCATTAAGAACGTTTTTAACGACTTCTGGTCTGATTCTTCTTCTACTGTTCTAAACAAAGTGAACTGACATTGGCAACTAGATGGCGTATTTTGATAAGCTATGAACGTCATCATCCACAGTGAACGTAACAGTTTATATTTTATAAAGTACAACAACAGAAACAGATTTAATGGAGCAGAACCTCTAAGTTTGTAAAATAGGAAATAAAGGGTGGCCATTTGTGCAAAAATTCATCAGTACATCCTCTGAAAGTGAATGTAATTTTCTCAAGTTTTGTCAAGCCACCGAGAGATGGAAGGACATCTAGCAGACTTCCACTGTAACAATAACAAATGTCTTGCCATTAAATATGTGTAAGTTATATCCTTTTAGAGCAAGTGAGGGATCAATGGATGCCAAATATGGCAACCAATGGGAAAGCCTGAACAGTGGACATAATAATAATAGACTACTTTTTCTTCTTTGATTCCATGTTAGTTTGTTCCACATTCACTTGAAAGTCTCGACTTAAAGATGCAGTGCTTTAACAGCCCAACAGTTATTATCTGTTCATGCTTTGCTTGATCGAATCTACTCAGACAATGCACGAAACCGAAAGAATACTGAGCACGAAATAAGTCCAGTAAAGCATTCTAGTCTTCTCAACTTGTGGGTAGTGTGTGGAACCCGGAGGCGCTTATCATCATTATCAGTATTGCTCTTCTTATTATTATTATTCATGCAGACACACACAGTCCACACATACACATACACATACACATACATAGCCAAGAGTCAGCTGCAAAGTATGACAACAGCCGTATCCCTCCTGTAACAACTGCATCTTACTGTTTGTTCCTACAGTAGTTCTTCTTCTCTGACTTTTTTCTTTACACTTACAGTCGCGGAAAAAAATATTAGACCACCCTTGTTTTCTTCAATTTCATGGTCATTTTGCTTGTTTATTTGTTTGTTTATTTCGAATTAGTATCAAACCAAACAACAAAAGGATTATATAAAAAAAAAAAAAAAGTCCAATATTCGAAAAGGAAGAAATTTGATGTTTTGAGGAATTTTTGCAATATTCAAATGTTGCCTCTCCTTCCAATGGTCCATATTTGGGTGGTTTATAATATGTAAATGGTTACAGATATCAATATAAATATCACAGTCATATATTGACTTTGATTTTGGTCCATGACCTTTGACCTTGAAGGGTCAAACTCAAGGTTATCAATGTCTAGATCTCAACAATCTTCTTCTCTTAAACTAATCGTGGGATTCATTTCAAATTTTATACGTATCTTCCTTGAGATAGTATTTACAAAGTTTGTTTATGGTTTTGGAAAATTATGATATTTTCTTAGTTTTTGATTTTATTTTTTTGCAATATTAAAAATGTGCCTTTACGTCTATATTTTGATGGTTGTAACATGTAAATGATTCAAGATATCAGTATACAGTCAATGAAAACATGATTAGACCATGCTTGTTTTCCTCAGTTTGTTGTTCATTTTAATGCCTGGTCCAATTTGTTTTTACAAATATAATGAGAACAACACAAACAGCTCATAGTAGTTTAATTTAACAGCTGATATCTATCCATTTACCATGTTTTCATGATAAAAACCAAACTCACTTTAGTTCTTTCATCAGTATCTGTCATTGTACTGACAAAAACAGTGCTTTTACACATTCCGTCTTTTCTTTTCTGTCTGTTTTAGTCACATGATCTACACAGGAGTTAGGACTGGATTACAGAACCAGTGTTATTGTTCAGGCTGTGCTCAGATGGTGGACTCAAACGCAGAGATGAACAAGGGAGATCAGACTTAGAAGTTAAATGTAATTTATTAATACAATCAATGATAATGTGAATCTGATCTTCGTCTTGTGGGGAAAATCCAGTTGTGTGGTCAAGGTTCGAGCAGGGGTTCATAAGCCGGGGAGTCAAATGATCGGTCACCAAATCCGTAGAACAAGCTGGGAATAGGTCAGGGGACAGGCAAAAAGTCAGGAACACAAAAAGGCTGATTGTCAGGCAAAGGTACAAGTAGGGATGAGGCAGAGGCAAATACCGTTTAATGAAGCAGGGTCCAAGAACCAGATCCTTCCACTGGGCGTCAGAACCGGACATGGGACTAGGCTGGCTCAGGAGTCAAAAATGCAGGCAGGGGTCTCATGGGTATGAGGCGATCGGGTCTTAGTCAGGAATAAACAGGTCAAACACAGAAGATACTCAGAGGAATAAACGCTAGTTGTACACACAGGAGAGATGACGAACTCGCACTGGACAGAACTAAACACAGAGCTTAAATACACAGAAGGGAGGGAAAGACAATTACACACAGCTGGGTGACAAGACACACCAGGGAGGGATTGCAGGGGCGGGAAAACACGAGGGAAGGAAGTAAAGACAGAGGACAACACACAGGAGGGAAACTACAAAATAAAACAGGAAGAGACAAGATAACATAAAACAGACTACCGTCTGTTCACAGACGTGACAGTTTTTGATGACTTTTGATTATCAAATAATTTTTCCACGGCTGAATCAAAAAACATACACTTTTCACTTGTAAATATTGTAAATATAATCCCTCAGAGACCTAAACAGACACTGGCGACCAAAAGCATCTACTGATCTAAACTGTTCAATACCTGCTGATCCACTAATCCTATCAATACATGCAAATAACTGATGGAAAATTCAGTTTATTGTTTTTTTATGGTCATCAGATATGACACCGTCATCTTCTACAACATTGATTCACCAGTAAAACCCATGGAGTTGGATCAATGGACACACTTGTATTTTGTGAAAAAGTCCGTTTTTCTTCAGACTTTTTCTCTTCTGATATAATCTTGGCATCTTCAGGGCGGCTGTGGCTCAGTTGGGAGGGCTCGTCGTCCAGTGACCAAAGGGCTGGCAGTTCAAATCTGGCTCTGGCTGTCCACACGTCAAAGTGTCCTTGAGCAAGACACTGAACCCTAAATTGCTCCCAGTAGGTCTGGCAGCGCCTTACATGGCAGCAGCCGCCTACTGGTGTGTGTATGGGTGTCAGGCTTTGCAAAGTGCTTGGAGGGCACTGTGAAGGTGTGGAAAATGTGTTCTATAAATGCTGTCCATTTACACAATACCAGATTTTCACTGAAAGTAACACAGAAGATAAAATAATTAATGGGGATAAATCAGCCAAAGAATGTTAAATTCTTACATTTTTATTCAGAAGCTCAGATCTGTATAAGCTCAGAGTTTTTATCTGTTTCATATATTTATCTTTTTTTATTGTATTTTTTTATCTCATGTCTATACTTTTTATCGCTTCCCTGCTGTAATGCTCTTAATATTTTAAAACACTTGAAATCTGCTATAGAAACAAACCTGCCTTGAGGAAAAATTCATTTAAAAGTAATGGGTCCGAGGTCTTTAAAGGTTGATCATTAAAACATACAGGAATACTAACTACATCTCGTAGCTTTCTTGAAAGTGGCGAATTTAAAGATCATGTTCTGAAAAGTGAATCCTGTTCCAACGTGGGACGAACACTAGGAACAAGAAGAAACTTACTGCTTTAGGACTGTTTTGGTTTTGGTCATTTATATGTTTTTAATCAAAGTATCAGCACCAACTTGATGACGTTTAATAGAACTAGAATCAAAAAACTTTTAATTAGCCCTAATTTTAATTCAGTTGTAAATGCTTCAACATACTTTCTGACAAATCAAAAAAAAAAAAAGTTTCAGATCAAAATCAGTAAGAAAACTGTGTTAAAGTGAATTTAACAAGTTCTTGTGTGAATATGAAATGAGACACACAGCAAGACTTTGATTGGATGTTTGCTGCTGCATTTTTCTTTGAACTCGTACTGGGAAAATATTAGCCGTGTGTAAATGAATCTGCTGACAAGTGTCACTAAAAAGTTGCAGATGTGTGTTTATCTGCGACTGAAGCTATAAACTACGGGTGTTTAATGTCGCTTCTTGTCTTAGAAGGTGAAATCATGTATATTTGTGCAGTTTGAGAGCATTCGGTCATTGTTCGGTCATTTTCTGAAACAAAACCGCACGCAATTTCATTTCAGACCTTCCTCCGTGTGCACAAAACAGACAGTTTGCATTCGGATCCTGTAAAACTGCAGGATTTTCAACCGTTCGCAGCGTATTTCTTCTTTCCTGTTGGATTGTTCGTGTCTGCCGGCTCATCGCCTCCGTCAATTAATCTGTTTGTTTTGCAGCAGTCCTGCTTGCTCATCGTTGCCATGGTAACAGATGTAAACCGTCCCGTCCCACATGTGAACCTCAGTGGGGAGCTGCCAGCAACATCTGAGTAGATTTGATTGTGAAAAAACTGTTTATTTTCCGTTTTTGAACTATATACATTCATTGGACCTGTCCTCAGAGTTGGACGATTGACATGTGTATTTATTCTTTTATTATTATTTTTTTTAAATCATTTATTCAGTTCCTTCCTCTAGGTTGAATTTTGTTCCTTAAATATTTCTTTGGCCTTTGTTTTGGTTTTAGGGGCTGGCTTTGGGAGGTGGTGGTGGTGGTGGGGGGGGGTGGGGTTAACATTCAGGTATCTGTTCTTTTTTTTTTTTTTGTACCTTATGCTTTCCTTCACCCTGTATGTCCTAAAAGTTCAAAATGTTCCATAAATAAAGTTATATATTAAAAAAGGGACAGTTTATTTACTCAGGAGCAGCTGCTGCGTTCACTGACCATTGGATGACTTCGATTGGTTTGAGAAAAGGTTAAACTCCACAGGGTTAAAGGTCATATTGTTTTTAAGGTGTGGGGAAAGGACTTAGATCATCTACTTAAAGCTTTAAAATCAAAGACTGTGAAGCAGGTGGACTTGAACAAACGAATATCATCAAGTTGCGTTGTATCTGACACCACTTCGTATGCATGTATGTACACATTTGCAACCTTTGGCGTGTTACTTCACTGCATTTAATCACGTGTCAGTTTATGCCATGGTCTTTGGTTCACATAATCCTAACCCTAACCTGCCATTAAGTTTTTAAATAGCCTGTAGGCAAGCGTGTTGGGTATAATGCACCATTAACTACGATGACTTATTTACTGTTTTTATTGTATTTAGAGTGCATCATGGGTAGTGTAGGGTACACGATGCATTTACATGTGTTTTTTTTATTAAATGTATTTATTTATTGCTACTGTTACTCTGTCTGACTGCTGCACTCCATGGCTGGACCCTTCAGGTGTCCGTCCAGGTCTGCTGGACTGTTTTGTGTTGTGTATGTACGATACAAGTCGCTGCCTCGTCCTTTTTCTTCACTGGGAAGGTCATTACGTTTTCACTCAAAACAACAAACACCTACTGAACACTGAAAGAGTTTGGAAAGGATTTGAAAAGACTGAAAGCATTTGAAAAGGCTGCAGCTGGACCCTCTCACATGAACCCTTTAAACACGACCATTATGCCAGCCGCTTAGGTGTTTTCAAGTTTTCTTTGCAAGAAAAGTGTCAGAAAATGTCCGTTTCGACAATTCTTTTGCACCTTTGTTTTCAAGAACAGCTTAACATTCAATATCTGGTCATTAATTATCATTATTAATCCTTAAAACAGAGTATTTTAATAGAAAAGAAAAAAACAGACTAGAAGTTTTTCACATATTTATTATCAGACACAACTGTAAATGTCTAGAACTAAACTTTTTGAGACAAAATATAAAATTTCAACTATTTTCCATCTGCTCAAACATGCTATTGATACCATTTGTATATTATTATAGGGTGAGTTTTCCTGGGTCGACAATATGAAAACGACAAATACATTTTGAATTTTTGATTATTTGTTTTAACGTTTAACTATTTTGGGGCAACTTTCAGATTAAATTTTCTTTCCATCTAACCTTTATAAAGTGATTTATCTCCATTTATGTTCATAATATCCTCCTAGTATTTTCCTATATTTAATTCACTTCCTTTAGTTAATCAAAGTTCTGAGTAAATTAAAACATTATTGTCTCAAAACAGAAAAAACTGCAGAAAAAGTGACTTTTTCAGCTACATTTATCCTAGCTAACATACCGCCTACGTAATGTCCTGTTCTGCTGCGACCCCATGTCTGCAAACTGAATTGCCCCTAAACGATAAACAAAATGATCTGAATCTGAATTTATTGGATTATGTGAATTATGTGACTCTTTTAGACTCTTTTATTAATACAGTGTGCTGTTTTTCAGTGAGTCCATGTAGATGTTCATCAAAGCTCGGAATAAATTCAAAGGTTATAATAATATTAATAATAATAATAATAATCATCATCATCCTAACTTTATTTCTATAGCACTTTACAAACTGGGTTTACACAGTGCTGTACAGACATAGTAAAAAGGACACAACAGCGGGGTGTAAACAACAATACTAGAACAGAGGTAACAATAAAAGAGAATAAAACATCATATATGATAATATTAATAGCTAAGACAGGATAAAATTAAATATTCAACATGAAACAGGGACAACATCACACAATGTCATCACATTATGTCATCAAAGCAGAAAAAAGGAAGAAAAAGTGGCTTTTTGGGCAAAATATCCAGTTAATCCAACATAAAATAAGCATCTCCATCCACTGTCATTGATCCAACTCCATGGGTTTTACTGGTGAATCAATGTTGGAGAAGATGACGGTGTTTCCACGGTAACTACAGAGCCTCTAAACATCCAAATATGGTCATATCTGATGACCATGAAAAGATGAAAAACTGTATTTTACACCAATTACTGACATGGATTGATATGTTTAATGGACCAACAGATATTAAACAGTTTAGATCAGTAGATGGTTTAGTCGGCGGTGGATGTTTGAGTCTCTGAAGGTTAATTTACAACATTAATGTACTCTAATTAAGTCGGATGCGAGCCCACTCATGGGTCATTTTATATTTACATCATGTTCTCCTCTAATAAGAGACAGCGATCAGGAAATGTCACCACTCGTCCTGATGGATCTGACACCAATATACCAATAAAATAAATGAAAATAAGTGTAACAGATTGCATAATAATCCCATACACTAATGAATAATTTATAATATAATCATCATATATGTTAAATCATCTATAAATACAATTAAAAAACAACTTTACTACGTTCTGACTTGAACTAAAGACAGAGAACATATATTATATTGCACGATTTTACAGTAGAAAGAGGATATCCTACTGTAGGTGAGACTGACAAAGAAAATATGATCATGTTTCAGGTCAAAAATAATATTAACTTTTATTATGACAGATTTATTATTTTTAAAAAAGGGTAAAATATGGTCCGATCTCTGCAGAAAATTTCAGTCTGCTCACGCTTTAGGTCATAGTTCTGCAGAAAAAGAAATAATTCAGTCATGTTATTGGTGGAATTACCATAGAAAACCAAAACCTGATCAAGCTTTAGGTCAGAAAAACAGACAAAAACAGAAAATAATATAAAGTTCTATGTTTAATTTATGCAGAAAATCTAAATCTGTTCATGTTTTAGGTTATATTTCTGCAGAAAAAGAAACAATTCAATCATGTTGTAGTTGGAAATGCCATAGAAAACCAAGACCCGATCAAGCTTTAGGTCAGAAAAAACAGGCAAAAACACAAAATAATCTAATGTTCTATGTCTAAGTTGTGCAGAATATCTAAATCTGTACATGTTTTGGATCATATTTCTGCAAGAAGGAAAAAAAAGACAGAAAGAAAGAAACAATTTGGACATACTGTGGGTGAAACTGACAGAAAATCACAACCTGATCAAGCTTTAAGTCAGGAAAAACAGACGAAAACACAAAATAACATAATGTTCTATGTCTAAGTTATGCAGAAAATCTAATTTTTTCATGTTTCTAGTCAATATGATGTTTTAAGTGAGACCCATCTCTCTGAATACAGATTAAAAACTGCTTCAGTTCATTTTGACATTAAATGTATTATCATATTTTTGCTGTAATTAACATGTTTCAGCTCATATATTAGTAACTCAACATTTTCAAGCAGTTTTTAGAGGAGGGTTTACCACAGCGCCCCCTATGGAGCAGCCACTAATGCTCACCTCCCATTTATATATTAGAATCTTTAGATTATTTGCAGCCTGTGTAGTAAAATACAGACATAAATCAGAGAAGTAACCCTCTATTTAATCCAGCTCATTTCTTCAAACCTCTGTTTATTCTGATATTTAACCAGTTTATTTAATAAGTCACACTGTGAACAAATGGATGCACTGTGGGAGTTTTATTTGGGCGGCCAGGTTTTGATTCTTAAGGGTATTTAAGTTTTCAGAAAACATTAAAACGGAGGCGTTTCAGAGGCTCATGACACGTCCACGCTCGTGAAATCAGACTGACACATCAGAAAAATATAAGTGACCCCTGCTGCTTCCATGTTCCAGTTTACCACCAGCAGCTGCGGTTCATGAAGAAAAATGCAGAAAAACAAAACCTCATCTTGTTTCTGGTCAAATTTATGCCGGAAAAAAAATCCGATTATGTTTTACGTTTAAATATATGCAGAAAAACCCGAAATTTCATCATGTTTTAGCACAGATTTATACAGAAAAGGAAGACATTTCTAAAGGTACCGTATTTTTGTGGACAGGAATAAAAAACAAACTTCAAATGAAATGTGTTTTTCAGCAGCAGTGGCCAGAAGACTTTACCGCTGCTTGTACTTTACTTAAATGCACCTTCCATCTCTGTGCATGAGGCTGAAAAGTGCTCAGGTACGTTCTGATGAATCCCTCCTGAACCTACACTCTGAGGCTTTAAAGCTGTGGTGTTTTATTCGCAGGCTGCTGCTGCCCTCCAGTGTTTCCTGCTCAAAAAAACACCACTGCAAAAGAAAAAAACACACTGTGGTGCAGATTCTGGTCTGTGCTGTCAAAGCTCATTGTTTATGCAGGAAAAACATATTTAATCGCATTGATGAGATGCATAAACGGTAAATCTAACATGTTTTTTAATGATCTTTTGATCGTTTTTCATGACTTTCCATTGACAGGCCTTTCTCAGGTAGTTCCAGTTTTTCATTCATACGTTGTACATTCATTTGTATTTACGTGTGGACTGTTCCCTCATGTTCTACCAGTCTGGATCGAATGGAATCTGTTCTCAAACGTCAGTGGGTAGAAAGGTTGAAATCAAATAACAGGAAGAGCATTAAGAAACAAAACAAACAAACAAACAAACAAACAAAGAAATAAAAACCACACGTCTGGAACGATGAACATTTGGGAGGGACCTGTGTTACGTGCACCCCCTGTTGGTGACTCTTTGACCCTGATTTATTTGTGTAAACTGTCTTTTCTCCGTCCATTAAGCAGCTGAGTAGATCCACCTGAGACAAGCTGAGTAGATCCATCTGGTACCAGCTGAGTAGATTCACCTGAGACGAGCTGAGTAGATCCACCTGAGAGCAGCTGAGTAAATCCATCTGGTACCAGCTGAGTAGATCCATCTGCTACCAGCTGAGTAGATTCACCTGAGACGAGCTGAGTAGATCCATCTGAGAGCAGCTGAGTAGATCCATCTGGTACCAGCTGAGTAGATCCACTTCAGAGCAGCTGAGTAGATGATTAGATTTCAGAAAAAAAAAAAAAACTGCATTCCTTGTTTAGTTTAATTTATTTCAAATATGCAACAAAACAAAATAATCCTACTTCGTCTTTCTAGGTTAAACAGATTAGATGAAGACAAAGCAAACCAAAACATATACATGAAAAGAAAGTATGACTTCATTTGCATATTCCAAAATGTGTGGGAGGAAGTATAGTTCATAACACATATAGAAAAAGAGACTTTTGGATCATGTTCTACATAAAATTGACAGGAAAAAAATGCTCATATTTTAGGTCAATTTACAAGAAAGAAATAACATTAAAGGGGTCATATTATGAAAAATCGACTTCTGAGCGGTTTCCTATCAGTAATAAGCATCACTGGGCTGTCTACAATTCCTCCAAGTATGAAAAAAATCAGTTTTGTCCCTCTTTAGTTTTCTCCTTATCTCTAAGGCCCCGTCCCCACTGATACGGATTTGCGTGAATTCGTCTCCGAATCTTAGCGAATTAGCCTTTCGTCAAAATGGATACGGCGGAAACGGCATCCCAATTCGATACTTTTGGAATACGGGTCCCAGAGTGGGACG
>JAQQZY010046900.1:0-10593 GCA_030068375.1 Ostorhinchus rueppellii | reverse complement strand
CCCCCCCCCCCCCCCCCCCCCCCCCCCCCCCCCCCCCCCCCCCCCCCCCCCCCCCCCCCCCCCCCCCCCCCGGTCTGCAGTGTAGAAACAGCCATGTGGGATTTCTCTGGGCAGATCTTGGAAGCTGGTGTTTGGACAAAGCTTCAGATTTTCCAGCCAGGAATGTGCACAGTCCCAGGGAGACTGCCAACCGCAGAAAGGGGGAGAGGGAGAGAGAAAAAGGGGGGAGACAGACAGAGGGAATGGGAGAAAAAGGAGAAGGAAAAGGCAGCAGAGGTAAAATAAAAAAAGGGGGGGGGGGACAAAGTCAAAGAAAAAAGAAATGTCTGTGGATGTAGTTTGGGCGGGGAAATTGAGAGCGGGAACTGCAAGAGAGCAGAAGCAGAAGTTTGGCTTGTATGACTGTGTGCATTTGTGTGTGTGGAGCAGTAGATGTGATCTTCTGTGATAATACGGGTGATTGAAAATGAGTTCAGGCCTTCAAAACACATAAACATTCCAGCATAGTGGGGTGTAAGGATTACATTATGACTAGTCTAACTGAACCAAAATTAACTGGAAAGTTTAACAAGTTCTTAACCTTTGTAGTGAAACATACGTGACTCATTGTGATCCGCAGACAGCCAAATTTTGTTTCTCTGATGTGGTCACAAGATATTTGCTTGCCTATCTTTGTCTGTTATTTGTCACAGATGTGCTAAGTCTGTGTGTATATGTGTGAGCTGATTGGCAAATGCTTAGTAAGGGGGAAGACAGTGAGAGGAAACCTATAACAGTGTGTGTGTACAATATGCATGCCTGGGGCTGTGTCTGAGAACACTGTGTTCAAGCAATCCAGTGTTTATCTGAAAAGTGACCGTGTGTCTGTCTGACTGAGTGTATATTTTTCTCCTCTATTTGCATGCCAGTTTGTTTACATCAGACTCTGCATGTGTACTGTATACTGTATATACAAGTCTGTCCACTGTGTGTTTGTGCAAGCATGTGTGTGTGTGTAAGTGTGTGTCTGAGTTTGGCTTGGGGCAGCTCCAGCTGTGTCAGAGTGAGCTGCTCCAAATGCCTGAACTCCCAGAAGAGGAAGAAAAGGGGGAGTCAAGGGAAGAGTGAACAGAGAGCGGGACAAATGGAAAGGGGGGTGGGAGAGGAATGAATGGGGGAAATGGAGGGGCTCAATTGCAGGTCCAGGTGGTAGAAGATAAAATAGCTGGAGAAAGATACAGGGTTGAAGATGCTTTTCAACTTGTGCATACAATACTTCCTAATGTCACAATTGTACCATAAAGATAGGGACCATCTATGTATTTCTCACCATATTGCAGCCTTCAAGCTATTTTAGTGTGGTTACCAAGAACAATGACTTATTTGTAAAAGCACTCTACGCAGTGTTTCAACAAATCACACAATTGTTTCTGTCAAACAGCATAACTCGATTTCCTCTACAACAGCTTTCCCACAAATGCGGCTTTTGGTCTACACTGATTTCATGTATAGATTTACAGGTAAACACTTTGTTGATATACAATTGTGGGCATGTGCTCCAGTTCTGTGATCTCACTTCCTGTATTCCTCTCTTCCCATGACATCAACTGTGACAGGATGACTGTTGTGGTGTGTCTGCCTGTCTACACTTGCTGTGCAGACCTTCTGCTCCTGTACAGCAGGCACAGACAGGCAGACAGATGGCAGCCCCACTGACATCACAGTAGAGGACAACTCTCACATCTACTTCAGTAAAACTTCAGAGGTTTACTAGATCTGCTGCAACATCATTAACAGATCTATGCAATGATCACTCAATGATTTTCCAAATTGAAAAGATTCATGCTGAGACATATGTTAATAAACTGACAAATACTTACTTTCACTGATGTGTTTTGATTCCACTATTCTGTTGTTGTTGTTGTTGTTGTTTTTAGAAATTAAATGTCAGTCTGAATAGGAAGAAGTATCTGTGCCATTAACATTTTAAGTAAGATGAGAAAATGTAAATTGAAACGAAGGTGAATCCCTTACCTCATCATCCTTGAACCAGGACAGACTCTCTGCTGTGAGGATGAACCAGTACTCCTTGGCTCCACCTTTCATAAGGCCAATGTTGCTGATGGTCAGCCAACCCTTGCGTATAATCTGCACAACAGCCAAGGGTAAGGAGTTCAGACGGCAAGTTTTACAGGATCAGCATCATAATGTTGACAAGACAGGTTTATGGACATTGATGATGAACATAAAACTAAGAAGCAGAAACAGGTGACACTGAGGAAAAAGAGTTTATACAACATACAATCACCAAAACATTCAACCAGATAATGAAGACCAGCTGTCAAATTAAAGAAGTAATAAGCACAGACACAGCGGTAATCAAACACATTTCGAAATGAGAAAGACTGGGAAGGGAAGAGGTACTGCAAAAGAAAGATATAATCATTAAATAAGCATGACATGGCACAAAAAAAAGAAAGAAATGACATATGCCTCCAGCAAACTAAGTATATATCAACACCTTTACTTATTCTAAAGCAGCTGAGTTACAGAAAGTAGGAAGGTAAAGAATATTAAGCTGCAGTGGGAAAAGTGTTCTGCAGATTACATAAACGGCGAAGAGAGGAAAAGAATCTGTGATGCAATAGTGGCAAAGGATGAAAAATATGACCAACAAGCCATTCTGCAGAGTGCCAGTGTATATGTTTGTTGCAATCAGTAGCATGCCAACCCACAGCCCTTTAGCTTGAGTCCTGCACACACATATCTCCAGAAGAGGTAGAAGAGAGTCAGTAGACTTAAAGTGAATGGTCTCCTACTATTAGACTGGAGAGAGGGGTCACAGCCTGGAGAAAAGCAAGAGATGAAGGGGCAAAATTACAATAGAGGAAGATATACAATGATATTTACAATGTGTATATATGGAGCGAGTACATCTATGCAGTATTACAGGAATATTTACCATTATTATTCAGCAATACTTATAATGCCTAACTTACTATCAGTTTTACATTTAAATTTATTGTTAACATGTAACAGGTGTGTTATCCACAAATACAAATTAAACCAAATTAAACTATGACTCATGTATTTAATTATGCCTAATTTCAAAAGTTATGTGTCATAAACATAACATCACACATTAGTCTTTGAAAAGTGAGTGCATCTGTGAAAGAGTGATGCCAATTCCTAAATGCTGTTTGGTAAAAGTTGAGCACCACAAAAATCACAAAATTATCTGATAAACATTTTACACATGATGCACTGATATCACTGTAAAATTAAAAACATGCTTCAATTATGCAAAGTGCAAAGACACTTTGAAAAAAAAAAGTGTCATCAAATACCAGGATATTTTTTTGTTTCAGCAAAGAGAAAATACAAACATACATCAATAAGGATTAATAATAATAATAATAATAATAATAATAATAATAATAATAATAATAATAATAATAATGTGTTTGGCAAATCAGTGAAAAACATTAGACTGATGGAGTGGGTAGATGAGCAAATATGGTATGGACTCATCACTAATATAGTTACAATGCAGTTTAACCTTTGGGAGGACGTGCAAAAATAAGACCAGGATTTGATCAAATGCTGTCATAATAATAAACAGAAGGACTACGCCCCTGTTGCTTATTCTTAAGTTACTGACTGCTGGAACAGTTGAAATTTTTAGAGACGTGAAAGGTACTAGACCTTGATCCGTGGGGATCCACAGGTTCTGGATGTGGTTGTTTTTATGGTGTTGTGTATTTGTGTGTGCTGTACTGGATTTGTCCAGCAGTCAATGCCACAGCATTCTGGGCATAGCAGTGTGATTGTAAGGCTATTGTATTCCAAAATTACTAATATCTCCCAAAACATTGGTCCTATCAACTTGCTGTTTTTGCTAGTCTCTTCCTTGGCCAAAAATACATATGTATACCAAACTGCAGCAGTCAGCTCCATCCAGATTTTGTGTGAATCTCATACACACACACGTACACACACAGAGGTCACTTGGCTTATATAATATAGATAATACTGATGAAAGCTTAATCTTCAAACATGATTATTATTAAATGTGGTACTACAAGTAGTCTCACCTGGTTTCCTACCATTCCTGCTGCAATCTTCTTAGTGCTTTGATTGTGCGCCTGCTGGGCACTAAGAATGAGCAAAACCATACAAAATATAACAATTTTTAGTACATCAGCATTAACATGCCGTATTAAGTGACAACATTTGAAGCTGATAATAGAACACTCACTTAGTGAAACCAACAAAATCTTCATGTTTGGTATTTATATATGCAAGTTGCACATCAATAAGCAGCAAAACCTGAGAAGAGTACACACACACATACTGAGAAGAGGAAGAGACTATCCAACTACAATAAGTCTGCAATTCTCTCAGCCATATAAAAAGGAAAGGTGGATGACCTGATCTCTGCATTTACTCTCTTGTTCTCGTATTTCAGTAGTTACAATTTTCTCTGTTTCATCTCGCAGTTTAGGAAAGGAATTTAACTACAGAGAGAAATAAAGAAGTAAGTTATAACATAATTTTGAGAGTAAAAAATTGCACGGTAACATATGTACATCACACGTTCAGATAATTGTACCTTGTTGATGCACTGATGCACAGTGTTGAAAAGTTCCTGACTGACCATGTCAATCAATTTCATACATGGCCCATTTAGCCTTGAGATCTGTTTCTTCACTATGGCTTCAAAGGCCAGATCAGGAGTAAACAGGCCTGTCCTGAGGCAAAATAGATCAGATGGAAGACATAATGTTTTTTCTTTTTTCAATGTAGTAAAAAAATGTAATGATGTAAAACATATGTCACTCAGAATATTGCTCTCCACCTGACACCATGGATGTTTCTGATAGCATAAGTGATCTCCCGACGTAGCTTTTGCTCATCTAACTCGAGCTGTAGACAAACACAAACCATAAGAGCTGAGTAACATTAGAGCTATGAATGTACCGTTACACCAAGCATAAGTAGGTATGGAAGTACACACACCTTGATCAGGTCATAAGGGAAGCTTTCATGGAAGATTCTGTTGATCCTTGCACCTCCTGAAAGATTATTAGTGTCTACTTTGTCACCCGAGCCTTCGATTAGCTTCTCGAAGTCAACAGCCAAATGTTGAACTGACCTTGAGGACAAACACAAAAACAAGGAGAAAGTCTAACACATAAATATATAAATGGAACATTCACGGAAACCTTGACTGACTGACTGACTTTAGTAGTATCTTGGTCCTACGTCCTGTGTCATCTGGACCGTATTGTCTGTACTCTTCTGCCTCTTTATTCAAGGTCAGAAGCTGATTCTGCAGATGACACCGGAAGGCTGGCAGAGTGTCCCGGATGTGGTTTGTCAGTTGCTGTAAACAAATGTCATGAATAAAAACACACAAACACATGAACTTAAAAATAATCTATTAACTTTGTGTGCAGGTATGTGCATGTGTTAACCTGGTTGAGCATTTTCTGTAAATATGGGGTTCCCATTCTTGCAGCCATGTGTCTATAGGCCGGATGAGACAGAAAAAACTGCTCCTCTGCAAGCAAAGCTGCCTTAATATCCTTTTTCCCATCAATGTCCTTCTGACTGCGGTTCACAACCCCAATGTAACCTGGGAAGGAAAGAGATGAAAAGGGAAAGGAAGACCATGTGCTCAATGTAAAAAAGACAATGTGCAACAAAGGAAAGGAACAATCAAGGACTCAGTTGTAAGACAGGTTCAACTTATGCGTTCTGACGTATCCTTGGGAACTCTTCCCAAATGATCATTTGTTCCATTAAGACTGTGACATACAAGCAGGAAATGGGTGTGTTTGTGCCATAGCAGAGCATTTGCTATAAAGTAGGCATAATCCTCTATTTAACACAGTTATAGATGTAATAGCAACAGGCTCCATATCTAATGTTTCAGCTCTATTCTGCTACTAAGGCAGTTATTTCAGTGGGCTTCCGTAGCTAATGCATTAGCACTGTGAAGGAGCCAGCACCTGGTGGTGCTTTACCCAGTGTGGACGTTGCCCCAAGACTTCACTTTTTCTTTACTCTCTATCTCTCACCCTCTTTCTCTCTGTACCTCTACCCCCCTCTCTCTTGCTCAGACAGACAGACACGCACACACACGATTTGAAAGACAGTCAAAAACTTGGTTAATTTCTGTTACACAAAGTCAACAGTCAACAGTGTCATCTCTTTCACACATATGCAGTATACATGCACAAGATTATCTGCAGAGCAAGACACTGTGTCATACAAAGTGCATAGTGCACACTGGATCCGTTAGGGTAGATAGAATGAAAGAAAAGTAGTGACAGGGTGTTTCTGGCTAATGGTGAGGGCTGGGAATCAAGAACATGTTCCAAATTGTCTGATTCACCAGAGCTAAGTAATTCTTTTTAATGGATGCTGGCAGCAAACATGTCAGTCTATGCTGCTGGAAACTTGCAGTTTGTAGTCTGTTTTTACTATGTGTTCAGACTCTGACTGTTAGTTGACATAAAAACTTATACTTGTGTACTTTTTTCCCTAATAAAATATTTACCATGAAAAACAAAGAAATTGATAAAAGAAAATTGGGATAAAAACAGCATCAAGAATATCATAGTTTAAATCAAATCAAATCAAATCAACTTCCATCCCTATTAGTGGTACAATAATAATGGAAATCCTTTAACTTATTAGATGTAGAATGACTTCATTGGTGTAAGACGGCTCAACATGAATGCACACTGCACACCTCTGCGTAGGGGAAGCAGCCTGTTCTCCAGTATTTCCAGCGCATCTGTTCCTTTATCCATGAGGTCGAGTTTAGTGATTACACCTATCGTGCGCTGGCCTTAACAGGAGCCAAACAACAAAGAGTTTGAGTTTTACAAGGTAAATCTTTAAAGCATGAATAACATATGAAAACCTAAATTTTACATATTTTCACAAGATGAATATATAAACCCACCACATACAAATGCTTACCTTGTGGGTCAACATCTTTGGCCAATTTGAGTGCATCAGAAGTAGCAAGGTCGGTATTGGCTGGGGTAACAGCCAGGATGAGACAATTTTCCTTACAGATATACTGCATGATCATGTCTCTTATCTGATATTCTATATCTGCAGGCTGGTCACCAACAGGCACCTTGGTGATGCCTGGCAGATCAACAAGGGTCAAATTGAGCACTGCAAACATGACATAAGAGTTAGCTGTTATAAGTTGAAGGCATGTCAAAAAAATAATAATAATTATACTTGGAACACATAAATACACACTAGGTTTATACCATATGGTGAGTAAATCCGTAGATTAATAGGGATAGGAGAGATGCCTTTGTTTATTCCTGTAAGTCTTTGTGTCTCTGTTTCAATCTCTCCACGAATGTCATCAAAATCTGTGAATTTCTTTCCTTTGCAATGGAGAAATTCTCCATACTCTGAAAACACAATTAGCAAAAATAAATAATGCGTTGCATTTATACTGTGAATATACATTATTTTGATGCAAATACTGTTCTCTACATAGAAGGTTTTAGAGCCAGCTTGTTCAAGATGTTACATGAAAGCCAGTACCTTTTCCCTTATCAGGCTTTGCCATTGGCAAATATCATACTGCCACCTGGTGGCCTCTTTTACTATACGTTAAAAGAAACATGCTACACCTACCTGCGTTGGAAGTGAGAAGCTGGAGGATTAAAGGTCTGCGAGTGACAATTCCTGAACCCCTTGGAAGGAAGTCTCTGTCGGAAAAGCAAGACTGACATTTAGATATGAACACACAAACAGAAACTGCCAGTGGCATTTGATATGGCGGCATACTTGCAGCTCAAACAAAACTATGAAATGATCTGATTTTCTGATTCATTATTTATTTATTGTTGTTTGCTATGCCAAGCTATGATCAACCCAAATACATATATTAAGACTAATAATGGAATACAGTGTTGCTAGTGAGGGAAATGACTACGCAAAATAAAAAAAAACAACAAGAAAACATCCCCTTTCCTATTACAAAAAATTCAGGAAGTTTGTTCAACTGCATCCTGCTCAGGATATAAAAGCTGGCACACTGTCCTCCTGTGGAGTGCCATAAACTAGACACTGCAGAGACAAAGAACTGGGGTGTGAGAAACAATATGTCAATATATAGTCTGAAAGCAAGCACAGAGAGCCCAAGACCAAGCTTTACATTTCAAACCAGACTGTATCCTGCCATGGACAATACATAAGGCTCCTTCAGTTAACAGAGCGCCACTGTCTCAACTTGAAAACTCCTGACTTACTCACCAGCATTCCTTTCTTGACAGGATGGAAGTACTTCAGCCCTCAACACATTTAGCAGCATTGTCTTCCTTATATTTACACTTCACCCACACAACATAGGCCATATTGCTTTTTTTTTTTTTTTTTGGAAATGAGAGCTCCTAAAGGTTACAAAAAGATGCAACAGGGCTCAAATTTGTAGATACAATGACTCACTGGTTAGCTAAAAGAAAGATACTTCAACTTTCCATGAGCTGTGCCAACCTTCAGTTTGTTACGACCCACAGAGTATGTCAGATAAGCTGCTGTGCTGGTTATTGTCATACATACAGTACTCCAACACATCTAGCAGCCACTACTTGAGGATGTCAAATATATCCATATCAGTGGTGCTGGGTGGGAACCATGAAGTATGTCACAGGATTTCCAAAGGACATCCTTATTGGTTCCAGGAGCTTCCTGAAGGTATGGTTTTAATTTAGTGGAATACAGATCCTTGGATACTTGTCATGCTGCAGCCCTAATCAGCACCAAATATATATAATATAAATAATGCACTTCACCACATTTTTCCCCATCACTTTCATATAAGCCTCAATTTATAAAACACTTTAAATTTACTATGTTTTAAAAAATAAATTAAAAAAAGTATTAGCATCATTTTGAGTTTCAAGATTGTGAAACATAGCTTTTAGTCCTGGACAAGTGTACATTGTTTTTATTAATTATTTTTATTTTATCTTATTTTATTATGGAAAACTCATCCTTGCATATTTGTTATACCTCAGCCCTAAAAGGCAATATAATGCAGTGATTTATTTCTAAATTAATACAAATACTTTTTGGTGTTACTTTCAAGTATAAGGCTTAAAATTGACTGTGTTTTTATTTTTATTAAGTATTAGCTTGATTTTGGGTCGCAAGGTTGTGAAACATACCTTTCAATGTCAACCACGTGTATATTCCTTTTATTTGGTGGTAAAGTTATGTGCTCTGAAAGTGAAAGTGTTCAGTTTTCACAAACAAATGTTTTAAGTGTGAAACTTGCCATACAGTTTAGCAGGTGTTTATAAAGGACTGACCTGTAATGAACCCATGTAAAAGCTGATCCTTTTTTATGTCTAAACCAAGGCAAGTATTCACGTCATGTGGTGTTCACTTCAATGCATGTTTCTCACCTGCCCACAAAGTTTTCCAAGACAGAGCTTTTGCCTGCGCTTTGACCGCCGACGACAGCTATCTGTGGCAGGTGAAGGCTGCAGGTCTGTCCCACGCCGGTCAGGGCATCTTGGAGGCGGTTGACCAGCGGGATCAACTCCTCCATCCCGCGGTTGCCCATCGCAACCGAGTAACCTGTCCGTCCTCTATTGTACTAGGCTACACCAGGAGACTAGGTAACGTTAGCTACCATAGTTAGAGAGAACTTACTTTGTGTCTTACTTGCTGTATAAAATGTATAAAAACTGGGGAAAAAAGCGGTGTAGTCTTCTTCGATATGAGTTCGGTGCCGACTTTTTAGTCAGAAACTTTAAATGTCGTCGGTTTTTAACGCAGTCTAGTAACGTTAACGTAAGTGCCCAAGTTTGTACTCGCAGATACCAAGTCCCAGATTCCAGCTCGCTCCGGGCATTGTTAGTTGCTATAAAAACCTCCCAGCGTGATGTTTCGCTAAATTCGACATAAATTTAACACGCTAGTCGTTGTTCACTTTCACTTTGGTCCACGGTAAAAGAAGAAAACAGTCTACTTTGACAGCTAACGGAATTAAGTTTTCTGCGCATGCGCGACAATCAACAACACGAACTGGGTGGGTACCCCCTCCTCCCCACTTTCAAGAAGACAGACGTAGTTTATACTAATTATTATAGTAAGTTGAATCAAACACCAAGAAAGACAGCCCTCGTCTGAAAGCTATTTAAAATTCAGTGTGGGTAGGGCTCCACTGCAACCTATAAACATCGCAACAGGACCCAGTGAGTACGATTCATCTACTGTAAATAACACTGCAGCATTCTTTGGCAGTGAGGGAGTGAGCACCATGCAGCCCACTGAAACTCAAAGCAAGTGGAAGGGAACTGAATGCTAAATTTAATGACGGAATAATGTAAACTTCTTATGTTATTGCACTGAGCATGCATTTGGGTGACAATTTGTAATACAAAATAAACATGCATGGAGTTCATGTCTGTAAACAGCACACTTAGATATGAGGAGAAAATGGTCTTTAATCATGTGTTCAAAATAACTGAAAATTTATATGTGTGTGTGTGTATATATATATATATATATATATATACACATACATACATACATACATACATACATACATACACACACACA
>JAQQZY010046803.1:0-10596 GCA_030068375.1 Ostorhinchus rueppellii | reverse complement strand
CTTCGCCCTTAAGTAGCTGGGATAGGCTCCATGTGACCCTAGTGAGGATAAAGCGGGTATAGAAGATGAATGAATGTTTTTTCACCATCAAATTACACATGCATATGCTTGGTAAACACCAAAACACAAGTGTTTCAGCTGATTTTAGCTGAGTGGTAAAGTAAGTAAACCATATAGACAAGACAAAAATTGTGGTGGAATAATGACATTTAACAGAAAATAAGCAACTTTACTTGAATTTTTATGATTTCTACACAATAAAATGATGCAGTTTTAGATAGAAAGAAAGAAAGAAAGACAGAAAGACAGAAAGAAAGAAAGAAATGTGTCTACTGCAGCTAATCTGAAGAAATGTCATCTGATTTTTGAGCAGCAGCCAAGAAAAACACCCTCTGTCCCCGAGTCCTGCCACAGGGATCGATTCCCTCTTTTACTGGGAAGCAGGGCAAGTTTGTTATGATTGCTTTGAAGATTCCTATGGTTTCCTCTTACTTCATGAGTTTGTCTCAGAGTGTGTGTTTTCAAAAGACAGAGAAAAGAACTAAAAGAGCAATGTCATGTTTTTTAAAGCTCTGGTGAGTTTTTGTGAGAAGGCAAAACAGGGCTGGGTTTTTCTCAAACACTTTTTACCAAAAAAAGCAAATTATGTATATCGCCTCAGCTACTTTGACTTAAACTGTACAAGTAGTTCTAAGATTGCCAAGATCTGTACATTGCTTACCCACTGCACCTCCTCTGTGTCTTCCACTTTGGGTAACATGATGGCAGGAGGCAGCACCTCACCCTGTAGGATGACCTGCAGGTCAGCTTCAGCTAAGCCACTGGATACGGAGTTCACTCTGACACACTTCTCTGTACGGCCCAGGTCCAATTCCACTAACATCTTGGGAATGGTCTCCCTGGCCTCTGCCTGCAGAGAAAAAAAAAAGAAAGAAACACCCCCAGACATGAAACATTATTTATTGTAACACATTAGGGTGTGATTTGTAATAACTAATAAACATCTGCTTTCATTATTTTAAAAGCTGGATGAATTGTTGAGGAATACATTAAAAATTCAATTTCCCTTGAGAAAATTACCCTAATAATGATGCAGATAGATAGACTTTATTAGTCCCCCAGAGGGAAAAAAATTATTTGCTGCAGCAGGCAATTGATATTCGTTACAATTTTATTTTAATATTGCTGTTTGTAATGATCAAAAAAATAGACACTGCGTTACAGATACAAATGTATGATCAAAGTGGGTAACTGACAATATACATCAATTTGAAAGAAGTTATATGGTTCTCGACACATTCATTCATTATAAAAAGTACAAAGTAAAAGATACATCTGTGTGTGTGCGTGTGTATGCTACAATATAGAAAATAGCATTAGATACTATGGTGTGTTACAAGTCATCAATACATAGGCTCCACATCTAACTTTGTTCTCTGTAAACAAGCATTGTGCTGAACGGGAAAAGAGATGAAGAGGGGAAAAAAAAAATCAAAGCAAAGCCTATAGTCCCAAAGTCTATCGGTAACACAGTAGCACACAGCCCTATATTCAAACCAGATGCTGGGCAAAAGCAGTAGAGAGAAACAGAGAAGGAATGAGGAGAGAGGTCCAGCTAGTGAGAGCAGAGAGGCTCTCTGGGAGAAATGTGGTCTGAGTTAAGCAGCATGAGGAAACAGTAGCTTAGGAGTTGTCAGGTCAGATCACAGACTGGAGCCATAGAGAGCTTGTGTAGGTGGAATGGAGATGCTCAGGCAGAGATTTTTTAATTTCACTTCCATAATTAAAAGTCTGTCAGTTACTATGTGCATGAAAAAGGTTTTGGAGCTGATGGACCTCCTGCCATACGGTCACACTGCTTGACTTAGTGATGCAATGATGACTTTTTTTTTTTTCTTGAAATGTGAAGAGAAAATGATGCCATTGTATGATTCTGCAAACCATTAGAATTTATTATTGAAGGAGCTGCTACTTCTGTGCCTTTCCTTAATAGACAGGAGAAGACTGAGATGACACAGATTAATAAGTTTTTAGGTATAAGTACTAAATGGCCTTGGTTGGGGACATGAATAGAACATGTTTGTATTTAAACATTAATAAATACATTGAGAGTTTTTGTTAATCGCATATTTTGCTGACTTCACAAGTTCCCCAACCCAAAACCAACTGCTGCCAGTAACTAAAACAAACTATAAAAAGTTTAATACTGTTGTCTCAGTGAAACATTTCCAAAGCACCACAAGCAGCTAAGCATGGCAACTGACTATATTTAGAAATATTGATATTAAACATATTTTTCCCCATACAGAAATGCTGGGATTATACAATACATATCTGTAATTTTCAGGATTGTAAAATAGAAACTTCTATTCTACTGAAAGTGTTACATACTACCTAAAAACACTTAAGAGGGCTATCTAAACAGGCTGATTATTAGTACACTAACCCCTTAAATTATTTGAGTGGGACCATGAAAGAGAAACTGTAGACAGATATAACTCAGAGGGCCCATTTATCACAAACTCTTGTAAAAAGCAAAGTGGAAGGAATCAACAGAGGATCAGAATGACAGCTTATGGGGACCCCTTAGGGGTCAAGGAACAGGTTCTGAGACAAAACAGCCCTCACTCTGATCTCCTGGAATGCAGAACTGTACTTGATATTATGAAAACCCCTCCAGTATCAATAAAATATGGTATCAAAGTACATATCAAAGATTTGCTCACATTTAATAGGGGTCATGAGCAGGCTGGACTGCCGTGTGTCATATGTCTCTCTTTTGCCTCATAGGATGAGACAAGAGGGATTGTCACACCATATGATGTGTGCACTGTGATCTTTGACTCTTACTCAAGTTTTGCCATAACCCCGTTCTTGCTCTCTCTCACTGACGCCCTCATAAGCCAAGATAGACTTGTAACTGTATCTTGGTAACTTAAAACGGATGGGGCGATTTACGCAGCCATAATTCACTATTCATAAACCTGCTACTTGGTGGATAATATTCTGTCTGTCGTTGTGCAGTTCATGGTGACTGGAGAAAACTGATCTGAGAGAACCGCTGGCTGCTTCATGTGTCAGGAGTCCTGTTGACCCCTGACCAAATTAAATAAATAGTGAACCAGAAATGATCAAAAAGCGGGTTTATAACATTCACAGATCATGGAGATGTCCAGGTCTCAGGCTACAGCCTCATCCAGATGCTGGCAGCCTGCATGTACAATGTTAAATTTTTTTATGTAACCCAAGACAAGTGCTTGTGAGGACTACCCCCTGCATTTTTTCTTATTTTGCTATGGTATTAATGAAACCATGACGCCAGGATTGGCTAAGGAGATGACCAGGTCACTGTGCACTACCCTTTCTTTTTTATCTCTCCTCTTCTGTAAAGTGGGAGAAAGATTATTCTACCAGACACCTTGACCCCTATGGGTGCTGCTACTCTGCGCTTGAATAAAGCCCTTTGAAAAGGAGATATTTTACATTAATAGACAGCCATCCAACAAGTTGGTTCAAAGCTCCCTCCCCAATCACCTGGTGTCCCATGGAGATCTAGCTCCAACGTCAGCTCGTCTCCTCTTTGATTCCCTCCATCATTCTCATCATTAGAGGCTGACACACAGGCAGGCAGGCGGGCGAGCAGTCAGCCAGGCAGGCAGGACATTGAACGCATAGATGCACATGAGAAGCTTTTCAAGTGTAGAGAAGCTGACCTTCCAGGAGAGTGAGGGCAGCTCCTTAACACACAGCCTGAGCCTAGGCACCCAGGATCCTACAGAGTGCTATGTATACGTGACACAGCATGGTTACTGCCTTGTAGACACCACATCAGACTGGTGCGTCCAAACTGATGTGTATACAGGCCACAGCAGGACCACCTTCCTCTCCAGGATCAGATCATGGATGTCCACCCTGGCCGCCATGCAGTTTGAAACGAGCAACGTCAAACATCGCCTCTGGAAAGACTGGGTAGAGACTCGCTCTCTGTCCCTTCATTCAGTATGAATTAGATCTCAGTGCAGTGGTGGTCAGTGTGTCTACTGGATAGAAATGAAAGAAAGAAATTCTAGTCAAGAATTTCCCATGACATAAGAGGGTGAACCAGAAAGAGCAGTTATAAAGAGCAAAATATATTCTAAGCAATGAACAAAGTAGATTATCAAAAAAGAAGAATTAGCATGAAAAGAACCCGGGCTGATGATTAGCACCCATTATACGGAAGCTAATAATGGATCCAAATAAAGAATAAAGTTTGTGTTATTCACAAACAGTTGCTGGCTGTGCTGTACATTTTCAAAAATAACTTCAATGTATTACACCCCTTATCTGACATAGTGACTTCAAATAGTAGAGTGCTTATCCCTTATTTTGTAAAATGTGTATATGTAGTCGCTGTGTGAAGAGTGGTAGATCATGAGTCACATAGAGTGGAGCTGTTTATCCATTTTTTTGAGAGCAGGCATTTTGCATCCTGCTGTGTAACTTGCAATGCCATTTAAAATGAGCTGTAGACTACTGCAGGTGGAGGCTGCCTGCCTGAAGTGTGACTGTGTACGTATTTGTTCATCTGTCTTTGTCAGTGTGTGTGCGTACGTGTGCATTTGCGTGTGTTAGCAGGCTTCAAGTCATTGTGGATGGGTTTTGACAAGTGACACGCTGCACTCCAGAAAGCTGGAGTGAGATGACTGACTAATTCAGGCTATGTTGATAACTGAGATGTAGCAGAAAGAGATTCAGGCCTTCACTCTGTCAGTTGGAGGCACACCGTGTTATCTGCAATCCTGTCAGGGCAGACAACAAGACATAACTAGCAGGGTAGAGGAGGAGAAATCTGTAAATCATAAAACCTGCTTGTCATAGTTGGTCAAAACTGACAGCATGAGGTGGAAAACAGCTAGTTTACACAGACTATTTATACACTTTAATGAGCCACAAAAAGATCTCATTACAGCTATTGAGTTACAGTTTATTACAAGCTGCATGAGGATATGTTTGAATTAATTTGGCAAAATAATAAATAAATTTCAGCATTTTTACAATAAATTTTATGTTGTGCCTGGATATTACTAATCATTTATTGGAATTTTGTTGGCTAAAGACATAGTATGCAATATTTCTAGCTTATTTTTAAGTTTTAAAAGTTTGGCCCCTTTTATCCACTGAAAAAATAAGTAGTTGCACACCAGGGTGTTAGGCAGAAACAGTGGAACAAGGTGTGTATATTAAAAAAACAGGGTGTGTAATATTCAGGCGTAAAAGTGACATGCGTAGCACAACAGCATCATGAGCCTCCTGCCACCCCACCTGTCCCTGAAAAATTTGGGACTGGGGATGTAGGGTGGAGGTGTACGGTATTCCCAGCCGAAAACAAATCTGCGCTTACATGGGTTCTTTACGTGGGGTACCACCCCCATTGAGAAACACGATAATCGTCCAAGCACTTGCTTTTCGGCACGTTAACACCCGTGACAAGGTAAGAGAGCCATATATTGATAATTAGCACAGCTTTGAGGAAGCTGTGCACCATTTTTCTGGCTGTGCTTTTTTCGAAAAAGTAACTGTGTAAATCACGGGTGCAGGGCTCGATGCCTAATACACCGTTGCACACACTTGAAAGTTTCTGAAGTACTGTTATCACTGTTAAGCAACAAAATCATAAATGGGGAAATACAATATTATACACGCCATGTTAATAAATGAAACTGGATTGAAATTGTGTCACAGTAGGTAAAATGTAAAGCACAAATGAATATGCATTTGCGCAGCCATATAAGGAGGTTCTGAGTGAAATCATTAAAGAACAAGATTCAGAGGCCATAGACAGTATTTCGGAACAGATTTACAGGTATGCAGTAGAGCAGACAATTATGCTACTGGAGACCACTACTGGCAATACTTCTATATAGTGTCTGCACATTATTTAATTGGGGGTCACAAATAAGAGCAGAAATATCCCAAGCACAGTAAAATGAGAACATGCAGAAGACAGTGTGACTACAGGTAAATAAACTACCCTCTCAATCATAAAAGTTTAATGAAAGGAATTATCATTGTATACATTTCAATGTTTTGTTCTCAATGGAAATCTTGCATATTTTCCTATTAAAGGATGTTTGTCACATTTCCTTAAATCTATTTAGCTCTTATTCTGAAGTCCCTTTAAAACTGAAGCACACATTTGCCCTCCTTGTGGTTGATCATTAATTACTTAAATTAAATAAAAAATGGAAACCGTACTCTGATATTGTCACATTAATAATTGTGAGAAATTATTGTTTAACAAACAGTACATACATTTCCTGTGACTTCGGTAACTTTTAATGGTGATACTTAGTTGGTAAGAGCGAGGTGGGAAACCAGTTTTTCAAACTCTGTGTGCTACTTGCAAATTGAGAGACATAAAGCTTTGCTTATTTTTACCCACATCTGCTGCATTCCTCTCCTGTTCTTCTCATTCTATCATATTTTCCTCTACTCTATCATCACTTCATCTACTGGGATTACTTTCCAAGCTTTGGTGTGTTACTCAGCCCACGTAGCAAAGAGAGGTGCAGGCTTGTGGCTCTGCCAGTAAAAACACCAAAGTGTAACAGGATAATGAGAGAGCGAGAGAGGACCTCTCTGTTCTATGTTTCAGCATTTTCCAATCCTTTTCAGTGCATTAACACACTAGACCTGAAGCAGCTACACCGACATAGAAGATAATGAAATGATCCAAGAAAGTACAACTGTAATAAAATTAAAAATGAAGACACATGAGGCACTATTAAAACATTTAGCCCTTTTTAATCCTCTCTATACATGCTTCTTGCTGGTGAATGCTAATCACCTTGCTGTCATCACTCCTCTCTGCACCCTGACCTCATGTTCACCTATCATAACCTCCCAGAGGGCTCCAATCGATACCTGACACATGACACCACACACACACACACACACACACACACACACACACACACACACACACACACACACACACACACACACACACACACGTGACAGACAGTAAGGTTTGGAATGGAGGGTCTTTCTGATCTGGCTGGGACAGGGTCTATTTTATGGCTGAGCGGCTCACGTCCCATGTGTGAGTCTTGGCAGCCTGACTGGGAGTTTCTCTCGTGTCTCCTGGGTCCTCTAAGGTGTTGAGCACACAAGTATACACACAGTGCACAGACACACACATGTGCATGTATATGCAAGGATGTAAACACACATACTTCCACTCACTAAATAGAAATATTCAGTATTCATAATTCAACTGGCTAACATTATTTCCCAAGAGCTCTTTCTGTCAAGAGCTTAGTCATTTGAATCCACTTAAATGGAGAGCAGATCTTTAAGTGTCCTCTGGAATAATACAGTGAGCATTGAACTGAGGTCGTGCAGCAGTTGACAGTTGGCTGCATAATTTATGTTAAGTTGAAAATCTCCGGTGTCAGACACAGTTCATGCATAGACCATAGCTCATATATTGACAACGCTACCACCAGAAAAAGTAACGTATCATGTGTCAGCCACAATAAAGGAGAGATGATGGTTAACAGCGGCCATTAGCATGACATAAAGTTTACTTCATGGATTCAAAACTTCATTGTATATGTAAGCAACTATTACAGCTTCATAATATATACTGCCTTTGTCAAGTCTGAATTATTGTTTGTATGTGGCTGCAACTGCTAAACTGTCTAGACTTGTTATACCATTGAACTGCTCCCTATCCTGCTATTTTTGGTATTTCGGTCCCCCTTTACATCAGTGTGTAATTATTAGTACTGGACTTATTACTTTATGACTGAACCGTTGTATATGCATCACACATTACAGCCTTCAATCCAACTGCCCAGAAGTATAATCCATTTATTCAATCAATCACCCCTTTGGCACAACCTTAAGTTGACTAGCATAGTTAGACATAATTTGCAAATCTGTATCACACTTTTTGCAAATCTCGACACACATTCGCACTCTCTAAAAACACATTTCTCACTGTTATGCACATGAGCTGTAAAATAGTGAAAACAGGCTGTAAAAAAGTTAGACACAAACATAGCACTGTTGTCACCAATCAGACATGACAACTCAAAACTGAACACAATTGTTTCAAATGACAACAGAGCAAATACAGAGACTGTCAGGCTTTCTGCTATTGGCCATGTCCTTTATCACAACAGACATGAAGTAAGTGCACAAAGTGCTCTTTGAGAGTTATTTAGAAACCGTGAAAGAGTAATGATTTTGTATGAACATGTAAGTGTAAACTCACACACTTTCTGTGCTCATGCTTACAGTACAAATCCATACCAGACTACTATTCCTGTACACTGAGTGTTTGAACTGGATTCCAAGGAAGGAATCCATGAATACATTTTTTTAGACAAGGAAGGGTTCGATTTGGCAAAGACAAGAAGGAGAAAGGAAGGAGAAAAATATTTGGCCAACATGCCAGTGGAAGTCCTCAGTTCAGACACAGTGGAATGCATTTTACATCAATTCAAGTTTGAAGATTTTGGAGTGTTTAAAAGGCATGTGTTTTCCATGTACAGCTTTGTTTTATGGTCATAAAATACTATGTAATAAATGTTCTGCAGGCACTGGAGGCAGTGTTTACCACTTATCAGTGTGTTGTGTAATGACTGCTGTGTGTGTAATCTGAAAGAATGGTTTGCTGTTAGGTACTGGTAAAATGTTTTTGAAGCAATTGTTTGATTTTACCAGAAGGCTTTGTGAATGTAATTTCTAGGTTTTGTGTGCACAGTTTGAGAAAAGATTTGCATCTTTAAAAAACAAACAACCAAACAATAAAACTGTCATAATGTCTTAGTGATTGTGAAACAGTAATTGTACAGCTTTAGTGCTCAATAATTTCACTATTATTTTGCAGTATATGGTAATTCAAATGAACTGACAAGAGTCTGACAGATGTGACTGCTCTGCTCCATGTCTTTAAGCAAAAACTTGGAAAAGCAGGTTCACTTTTCCACAGCAGGATGAAACTGTCAGGTATATTTATTTACATGCAGCCTTTTGGACAGAAAAGCGAGAGCTGTATGGGGAATTTGATTATTTTCTCACTTTTCCTCTGATGTCTAGCCTGGCAAGCCCGATTATGATATGAATACATAGTCTGGACACGATCCATAGACTGAGCTTAAGCGTACAGGTGGGATCAACGGCTGTCTTTCAAACTGCTCTGCACGTAATAGGCCAGTGCTATGACCAATCAGAGCAACGAACAATGTGATGTACAGAGTGACGAAAACAAGTCAACGGGAAAGTAGCCATAGATATCTATATAAAGGCTAGATGTCTCGTCTGCGCTGCTGGCCAAAGGAGTCGAACGTCCGCGCTGGCGGCCATCTTGCCACAGCCACTTCGGTCCGCCTCTCTCATTGATTACTATGCATTCTTATCGAGCATGTTCTTTTAAATAACGCAAAATAGTGATTTACCAAAATCAACTAATTATCGAGCAGTTTAGTTTGTGAGCGTAGTTATTATACTGCATACTTATTAACCATAGCAATAGGCTACCATGTGAAAATATCAAAAAACACGCACCACAACAATCAGTGATCGCAACGCGCGTATGCACTCTCTCTTTCTCTCTCTCTCCCGCCCTCCTTCCCTCACTCTCTCACACACACACTCCTGTTCAATATAAGTCTATTAAAACTCAGTGTTAAGAAATGAAATGTTGGTGAGTAAATGTAGCAAATATAGTACATACATAGATAGATACATATAGTCTAATGTAGCTATAGTAATTCATGTCCTTTGTTAAAAAAAAAATTGCATTTCAACAACAACAAAGTGGAAGTAGCCTAAAAGACAACAGCAACAGAAAATTGTGTTGTGTGTTAATATGAACAATGAAGATCAGTGGTAATTTTGTAATGATTCAAGTGACAAAACAATAGCAGTAACAATAAACAACACATTGCAGGAGCACAAACTTAATGACATTTTTATTTTAATCCATATTTTATTTTACAGCAAGAAACCACTTAGAAAAGACTAGAATATATTAGACTGAACTAGACTAGAAGAGATACAATAGAAAATGGGTGACTTTATTCATGCCCAGGATGAAATCATTAACATATTATTATTATTATTATTATTATTATTATTATTATTATTATTATTATTATTAGTGCCCATATTGCACTAAATCACAACATTTAACAAACAGCTCCAATAATAATAAAATATAAAAAAATGTAAAAAAAAAAAAAAAAAAAAAAAGTAAAGTTGTTTTGAAATGAGTAAGCAATTCTGCCTCTCCATATGTAAAATTGCTTGTGTAACTTAGGGTCTGATTCCCCGTTTTGTTTTGTTTTACACGTACCAATCCCAATTCCTTTCACCAAATCAATAAAAAAGGCGGACTGTAGTCTCAGATTGTTATACCGTTAGACTCCGAATCGAAGAGGTGGAGGGGCTTCATTATGTGGACTGATGAGAATGCGTTCATGCAGCAGCGATTGATGGAGGCTAAATTGCATTAGGTAACGTTTTAGGAAACGCACCTCAGCGAATAACTACAACCAACACTATAAAGACCACAACGTAAACGGGAAACTACTTTGTCCTGGA
>JAQQZY010046775.1:0-10598 GCA_030068375.1 Ostorhinchus rueppellii | reverse complement strand
TGAGCATAAATTACAAATGTCTGCGATGTGTCTGCGATGGAGTGGCGAGAGTTTGCCGCGAGAGCATACGGAGGCCTTAATAATTTGGTTGAAAGATGCCTTGTGGTGACTGTATGACAAACACCAACACATGCACGTGCACACATACTTCGACATAGATTGACCACCTACTTTCCTCACCCCATATCATATCTGCTAACCTTTAGGTATACACACAGATTTAGAGTTTGTACAACACGCACATTGCCTGCTGCTTCATGCAGGGGGAGTAATCAATTGTAGATACAGTAGCAGGGGGTATTGGCTCAGTGGCTGTGTGTGTGTGTGGTGATGTTATTGGCCATTTTGGGCCTTGATGCTGGCCAAAGATGGTGAAATGGTGGGAAAAGTGATGAGCAGGCACTTCATAGACCAGGGATGAACTGTAGCTCTAATCCTGTCGACCTTTCTGTGCCCCCCCCGCACCTCACATTCTCACTTCTTTTACCCCCTTTTCCCACTCTCCCAGTTTTCCATCACTTTCCCTTTTCTGTTAGTCTCCTTTCCGCTCCATCCACTTCTCTGTCTTCCCCCTCGTCTTCTCTACCCTTCTCTCTTTCCATTTCTTGACCACCCCCTCTTCTTAAACCCCCCTGTGTCCCTTTCTCTCTCTCCAGCAGAAGTGCAGAGCCAGGGCTTTTGCCTGCTGGTAATTTATTTTCCCATTAGCCCCCTGTCTGAAGTGCATGCTCTGGGTCTGAGTGTGTGTGTGGGGGGCACTGAGGGCCACCCAAAAGAAAGACCCGGCGAGTCGAAGAGAGGAGGGCACCCTGGACACACTGATAAGAAAGAGGCAGAGAAGGAAGGGCTAAAATGAAGGGAGGAAGAGTGGGTGTGAAATGCTAGCTTGGTTTCTGTCCAAGCAGTTTTGCTGTTTTCAAATTATGATGCAGCCTAATGAGGAAAGCTGAATAAAAATGTCATGATGGTTCTGAATTATCACTCAATCTATCGTTCATTTTTTAATCATCACTTTGCTCATGTCTGTGTTTCATGTTTGCTTGAGAAGGACTTTATTGTACAAGTCATAATTGTGTGACAAATTTACACTGAGCAGAAAAATGGAGCACATAGTGCAAACTTAAACATTAGTGAACAAAGGTTATGTCAAATAAATGCCAGAGAAGCAAGATGATTTTAACTAATGGTTAGACTATCCTTTAACTCTGCTGACATGGAATCAAGTTACTCTAACATTGCAGTTATGAGGGGTGTGTCTCTGAAGGCCGTAAGAGGTGAATCACCCTAAAATGATTCTTTCTTATTTAGGATTAGGCCTTTTTATTTAGATTATGGCTTCCTGTCTTTCATCTGCTGCCATCTGAGGCAAACGCATTAAATACATTCCTTTCACTTTGTTGTTTTTATCCCCTTCCTCCTCTCTTTTATTCCCACACAACAATTGTATCTGTTCAGCTCATAATTATCAATATGTGTTGCAGCTGGAATGACCATCTTAGCAAAAACACACTTGACTGCATAGTTGCATGTCAGATTTGAGACATGAGAATGAGACATGAGTATATTATTAGGTGAATGCTTTTGGAAGTTCATGCCATGCAACATGAGTTTCAAAAGTGCTAGTCCATAGTACACTTTTGCAGGATGATGAAGTTGAGGGGTTACACCCCATCACTACAGTGGGCTGTAAAACATGCTACAAGCATGTTATTTTTAAAGAATTTTTTTGATTTTGAAAGAATAAAACTCCCTGTAGGACATAGCAGTTCTTTATTGTCAACAATGACAGACACAGAGCAGGTAAATTGGCTTTAAGGTTTCCATCTACTGTAGGGGTCAGTCTTTTCTGTGTCAGTTAAGCAGAATAGTTTCTCTTTTACTTGAGTGTAATAACCTACAGTTTCTGGCCTGAACTGTACATTCCCAGTACTATACAATGCATTGGTTTATACCATATCCAGTTTCTTAGCTTTTAGCAGAGATGACTGCATGTCTGGGGCTTAGTGTTATTCTAAACCGATTCAGCCAAAAGCTACTGCGCCCACTGTCCCATAATCTGCCATATTTTCCTTTTAAAACAAGTTTAAAACAAGTCTAATCCTGCTGTTGTTGGGACTAATCGCTCTTCTCTTACTGCATACGCTCACATTTTTTGCGACTGTTCATCAGATTTTTTTGTTGAACACACCCCTGGGGATGAGATGGTCATTGGAAGATATTTCCATTTTGGGGCATGTAAGGTAAATCTGATTCCCAAGGTGGCTCTTGGAGAGTGAAAGCCTTTGGTTCTTGCCCAGCTTGTGTGTATTCGAAAGAAAGGAGTGTAAGCGCATGAGTGTTTGCCTAAGTAACAATATACATAAAAGCCATTTGCACAGTTCATTCTATTATTTAAGCCATTGTTATTGTAATTCACATAACTACTGTGATAGTTCTGCATGTCTTTTATGTTCATTGTTGCCTTTAAAATACACACACATACTCTGCTTGGGGAAGAGAAAATAAATCCCCACATATAATGGTAGCAGATGAATAAATTGGTCTTAATCTGTGTGTGTGTGTGTGTGTGTGTGTGTGTGTATGTGTGTCTCGAACATCTATAGTGTGGTATTCATAGGTGGTATGTAAAAAGGCCCACCTTATCAGTTATCAGGGGAGGCCAAATTGACACAGAGGAATCACTCCATTGTGTGTGGATTCAAAGAGAGATGTGAGCACATTGGATGTCTCCATTTCCAATAACTGTGACCTTGAGGCGAGTGGAATAGCACGGTGCCCCCACCTCCAATTTGCTGACTGCTGAATTCAACTGGAGCCAGCTGATTTTGGATGTTGGGGAGGAAGGCTAATCGGTGCTACCTCAGGGTTTTTCTATAGGGTAAATTGAGTTTGAGCTTTTATTTTTTCTCTTTCCAATGTGAATACCAATTACAAAGGCCTGTGTACAGTTTTATGGGATGGGATGTTTGTATAATTTATTGGATTGTGCAGTTTCCCATACTGAGAGAAGGAGAGAAAGAAGGAATCAAGGTTCTCAAATGGGGACCAGATACTAAATATTACAAGAGTAAACAGAAGAGGGGAAAAAAAGTACAGCTCAAAAAGTCACATTGGTCAATCTGTCATCTGTTCTCTGATCCGTGTGGAGTCGTGTCAACCCTCAACTATTAAAGTGAATATCAACATAAATGCTGTCAGATGTGAGGTCTTAATGTAGTCTGCAGTCTGACTATAACAGCCCTCAGCTTCCTTTTTTTTCTTGGAAGTATAGGGTTGTTTTGTTTTGTGGCAGAAGGCTTAAGTCAGATAATCATCTGCTTGATATGGAACAAGACTTGTCATCATCGATGTGCTACCAGAGTCATGTTTTTTGTTTTTTTTTATCTCCTCTTTATCTTCTTGAACAATGTACTAGCCACATTTTCAGACATTCATGAAAGCACGTATCTAAAATAATCACCACAAATACTTTCATATTTATATATTTGTCAACAATCAAGTTAATACCAGAATACTATTGATATAGCAGTATCCAAATCATTGAACTTCCTATTATTTGGCTAAAATATTTCAATTCAGTTTTATTTGTAGAGCCTTATATCACAACAAGGTTGCCTCACAGGGCTTTACAGAATTAAACAACAGTCAATAAACAGTAGATGAAGGTAATGGATTAATGTCCTGGGCAAATAGAAATGCATCACAACATATCGTTATAAACTGAGCATGGCAACACTATGGTGAAAAATCAGCCTCCAAATTATGTTCTCTAGATAAAAGGGTAAATTACATTATCATCATTTAAACTATTTTGGAATAAATTATCCTAATGTGGACCATTCCCACTACAATAGTAACTCATATTTTAATGGCCACAGTATTTTTTTATTTTATTTATTTATTTTTTTTTATCATATTTTGTAATGACAAAGTATGGTAAAAAAGAACAGCCAAAATTGATGACTGTGTCAATCATTGGTAAAAGATCTGAATCAATACAGAACATCGACCACATTTGTAAAAATTAGAAACCAGTTGACCTCTAACCTGTTGTTAAAAAGCCATTAACTGATTGGAGTGTGTTAGAGACTTGTTTGTGTGTTAACACTATGCAACAGTGTGAGTGTTTATTAGTGTAACACCAAGTCTTTTTGCCAGGTTCTATTAGCACTCAGCTTAATTAATCCATCTCTTGGTGACAAAGGGATCCCTGCCCCTCCTTCCACCGGCCCGTCCTGTTGGCATTTTGGGGCAGAGGGATTCAGCAGGACCCCTGGGCACCCCTCCTGCCCTGACCCCTGCCCCCCCACCAGGGGAGCATCTGTGGATCGATCCTGGGCCAGCTGGCACAAGGGGAGAGGGACAGGAGTGGCACGCTAAACACACATGTGAACACACATTCTCAAAATGTATTCATTTTCTTTTTCAGGTTCAAAGTGATTAGGTGCAGTGATGGCTTTTTTATGTTACATGACTAAAGTTATAATAATTACTGTGCAGAAGTTCACTATTAGCTATGTTGTTTTTATACATTTGTACATGTTTTTTTTCCCCCTCAGTCTCTTCTATTCAGATTGAACATGTCAGTATAGGAAAATTGTGCACAGTATTAAAAAAACAAAAAAAATTAATGGCTACACATAAACAATGAGAAACATTGTGTGTTGAATGGAATCTGGTGTAAAATATTAGACAGTTAAGGTAGTACGAAAGCGTTAAACAAATATCAAGTGCTGAAGGAAGCCACACACTTTGGCCTGTAGAAAGTGTTTATTTTTTTTGTGCCTTAAATTTTTGTTTTCAGTTCTGTACATATTTTATATATTTTGATGGATCTTAATACAAAAACTGAGAATTTATGTGATCATTATAACTTTACTAAATCAACAAACCCAATGGTGGTCTAAAACTGTGGCACAGTTGTGCATAATTACGAGATGTCTCTAAAAGAAACAAGAATTTAATGTGTTCATGGTTGAAATCTACAGTAAATTCCTGTTTTACAAATTATAGACAACCCACACTTAGTAAAAAACATACTTCCACACCAGAGAGAAAAGACAATGTGATAATACAATCAGGGAAAAAATTATTAGACCATCAAAAGTCATTAAAAACAATAGTTATGCAATCAAGTACTAACTCCTGTGTGTATCATGTGACTAAAACAGACAGAAAAGAAAACACTGAGTGCCTAAAAGCACTGTTTTTAGCAGTACTATGCCAAAATATTGACGCAAGAACTTAAGTAATTTTAGTTATCAAGAAAACCATAAAAAATGACTAGATATCAGCTCTTAAATTAAACTCCTATGAGCTATTTTTGTTTTTTTATTATATTTGTCCAATCAAATGTACATTTAGTTGTACCAGGCATTAAAATGAACAAGAAATTGAAGAAAGCAAGGGTGGTCAAATTATTTTTTCTGCAACCGTATATGAATCAGAACAGACGGAGTTTTTGTGTTGCCCTGCTCTTGCCAAACATTTCCTTCTACATGTTTTTGTTTCTCCAAATGGGCCTTGTGTAGTCAGTCAAGTGTCAGTCTTTAATGCTAAGCTGCAGTTGTAGAAAGAAGCAGCTAGGGGGCAGCATGCAGCCATCACCCCCCCACTCCTCCTCTCCATCTGCTGTGTCTCCTCACCTCTTCTTCCACTACCACAGAGTACCCTCCACCTTATAACACACACACACGCACACACAAATACACACAGTTAGGTATTTAGCCATTCTCAGAGCTCAGAAAGAGAGAGCATATTGATAGTCCTGTCCTCTCTGTAATAAATTAAACTTCACTATTGTCCTTCCTTTTCATTTTATACATTGTCACAACCTCACAGTCACCATAATCCCCAGCACCCCCCTCACCTTCTCTTTAACACACGCTCACAACCACACACTTGCATTGATTGACAAGCAGCATCCAGGGAAATAGAGCAGATTTCCATTGTTTGCTGCCCCTGCTCAAATCTGTTGAAATAGTTATTCCATTCTTTTGCTCGGGTATTTGCATATCCTTAAGTATTTCCTATTTTTCAAGATACCCCCCTCCCTTCCTCCCCATTCTCCTTTTTGCTAAATCCCCTCTTCTTAAGTGTTTGGTGCATTTGGTAAATTCATTCATAAAGTATCTACATGCGCTATTAGCTTAGTATAATAGCCAGGGTGTAATCTGCAGAGAGATAACCGTTGGAGAGAGAGAATTTTTTTTTTCTTCGTCTCCTGACGGGTTGTTCGGTGGACTTACTGGGGTTGGCGTTGAGGCAGTAATATTTCATTATGCTCCCCAGCCAACGTGACGAGGCTCAAAAGTCAGCACCAAATGTCAAGTGGGTTCACAAAGTAGTCAGTCATTTTCATTTATATTCTCGTATTCAGATTCAGTGTGTAAGCGGGGGACTGAATGGAGACAACAAATCTAATATTCCCATTTATCTTTTTCTTGATGTATGATCACCTTAAAATATGAACTGTGGTGTTTTCATTTCCATAGAATGAGATGTTTATATCTAGATGTTCTGGGTCACTATGTTTTTCCAGTATTTTAAAATGAACTGATTATATTTTCCTGCTTTTTAACAAGGGGGGTGATGTCCAGCGTTAAGTTGCATTATTTCAACTTCTATGTCTATCTATGCCCTAGTTGTTGTTCTGTAAACTAAAACAAAACAAATGTTGATGTTAATGAGAGCCCTTTGCTTTGTTAGTGGATATTGTAAGAGAGGTTGGGATGAGGGGGGTTGTCATTTGGTTGCAGTCAACATCTTCAGACCTATAGTCGAGGAAAAAATTCTTAGACCACCAAGAGTCATCAAAAACAATGGTTATGCAATCGAGTACTAACTCCTGTGTGTATCATGTGACTAAAACAGACAGAAAGGAAAACATTGAATGTCTAAAAGCACTGTTTTTGTCAGTACAATGCCATAGATATTGATATAAGAGCTTAAGTGATTTTGGTTATTATCAAGAAAACATAGAGAACTCTTAGATATCTGCTCTTAAATTAAACTCTTATGAGCTATTTTTGTTATCAATATATTTCTCCAAAACAAATGTACCTTTAGTTGTAGGCATTAAAATGAACAAGAAACTGAAGAAGACAAGGGTGGTCAAATGATTTTTCCCACAGCTGTATATTATGCACTTAACCTTTCACAGTATTGTTATTTAATTGTTTGAGTGGTGGGGAAAAAGAAGATGTAGAAAGATGGATTATGAGGGATGTCTTGGTGATTCTTAGTAGCAGACATGGGGATGAGTGTTGCCTCTACTGGTGGATTCTGATTTCTATGGGCAAAATGCTTTGCTCATCAACCTGTTACTGGCAAGCTTTGTGTTATAGTCACTTGATACAACTGCTTTTCACCTCGCATTTCAGAGGTTAAAAAAAGAATCAATTTGTGGATCTAAAAAGCTGTGCAAGGCACACATTGGTTATTATGGCAAAAACACAGGCAGATGCAAAAAGAGTCTGTAGTATAAGAGGCAACACATTGGAACTAAACTTTGCCCTGAAAGAAGCTTCTTCTGCATCCAAGAAACAAGGGAAAAGTTAACTTCTTTTAATATTGAAATGCATCATCAGACTCTTATTGGTGAAGGTTCTGTGAATTATCAGATTTTAGTTGGATTTAATAGAGTTAGATATTTACACTAAGTGATCAAGAATGTACGTATTTGAACTTTGTTGTGTTGTGGTCATTTTATCAGTCAAAAGTAATTTAAATAACAAAATTAGCCTTTTGGAGCCCATACAGCTGTATTTCATATTTGGAGCTTATATAGCTGTTTTCTGTATTATCAATACCTTTACCGTGCTGCTGATATCAACTCTGTGTAGGTATGGCAGTGTGTGTATATGAATGAATGCCCTGCGGTCCATAGCGATAAGGGTGAGATTGAGTTTTCCCCACAGAATGAGAGCTTCTGAGATGTCGTATATGTGTGTTCGGCGTGTGTAAAGACATCAGGAAACAGGCAATGTAAAGAGCTCCTATCGCTTCATCTACCATCCACGCCACAGCCTATGTGTATATGTATATGCGCTCTCAAAACTGGTGTAGTGTGAAAGAGAGCTAGCTGCTCCGCTTTGTTCAGCATTGTGCGCATGAGAGGATGAATCCTTGGGGCTCGATTCACAGCTGAGACAAGAAGGTATTTTTCTGTGGCTTTCTAACACAAGTGTGTGTCTGTGTAGGTGTGTACCACTATGCATGCTGTTTTTATACATCTGTGCAGTCAAATAGAGACAAAAACAAGAGAAAAAGGGAGAATGAGATACAGTGTATGTAAAGAGTGGATGTTTTACCGCTGCCTACTGCTTTCATTCCGCATAGCCTGAGATGGGACATTAACTGCGCAGTATGTGCACCGGTGTGTGATTATCAAGTTGGATTTGGTTCTTAAATCAGTCTTTCATCTACCAAAAACCCACATGCTCGCAGTCAGAGACACAAGCCTACAAAAGCATACATATCATTAAACAAGATCATTTAACAGCATTAGCAAAAACAGAAAAGAGGATATAGCATGTCTGCCATCAATAAGTACATGAGCTCGTGTGTTACTGTCTGACAGCACAGGGCTTCCACACACACAGCAGACAAAACCCATCAGCTTCTACTGGAAAAGAAGCATCAGACAAAAAACTGCAACATCCCCAGCTGTTTGGTTTCCATATCTAACAGTCAGTGACAAGGTTTTCCGGCAGTTCTCGTTTTTCATACACTGTCCTCTGGTGAACAGCTTGTGTCCACACACACACATGCAGGGGCCTGTCACTGGTTCTATAACTCTTATCACCTGGTCTGTGGCATATTCCCAAATTCCAATTTGACTGCTAGCCTCTGGCCCAGAGCACATCTCTGAAAAAAGAAGTGCAGCAAAATGGCTTCTGCATGGACCTTTTTGATAGGAAATATCAGCAAGGATTTCACAACTGAATTTACAATGAGCCATGTAGGAGGACATAGTTTTTAGCTTGTTGTGCTTTTACCAACAGTAACCAAATGCACAGACTTAAGGGGAAAAAAAAATCTTAAACTGTTTTTGCAACCATTTACATCTTAGTGTGACTAGCATTAACAATAAAAAATATCCTGCTGTGTGAATGTGAAGTGTACCATGGTGGGTTTTTTTTTTTTTTTTTAGCCTCAAGGATGACTTGCCTTTGCCCCCAGTACCCCAACCATACCACCTCACCAAATACTTTCCTTAAGCCTATATCGTGCTTTGTATTAATAATGTTTCATTTGAATTCCACAAGTATTCATACAAAATTTTGTCCTCTTCCCTTCTCTAGGAGTCTCCATCAGGGCGGAGGAAGGCTTTGGCCACCAGCAGCATAAACATGAAACAGTATGCCAGTCCCATGCCCACACAAACAGATGTCAAACTCAAGTTTAAGCCCCTGTCCAAGAAGGTGGTGTCGGCCACTCTGCAGTTCTCACTGTCCTGCATCTTCCTCCGTGAGGGAAAGGCCACGTAAGTCTTCCTTCCTAACTTTATTAGCCTCATTACCTTCTGTTTTGGGGACTGGTTAAGTCAAAAATCAGAATTCTTTAATGGCTTTAAGGTCAAAGTTAAATCAGCCTTACTTTTTTGACCCGCGAGATGTTGTCTGAAATAACTGGCTGATCTGTCTGAATCGATGTGTTGGGTCAATAAAACAGGAAATTTGTTTGCTATTTATGCAACTAAACATCAAGTAAATGTACAAAGAAATTACTGATGAAAGTGTGCACACATTTGCCACATTGTGTGATTGCACCAAGTTTAATTTACTGCCACAGACACTATCGCTGTGTTTGCCATTTTCTCTTCAGTCTCGCACATTCTACTTTGATACGACTGTCTTTCCTTTGAGGACACACGCTTACTCAATCACTCTGTTTTCTGTTTGTTATTCATTCTAATGTGATAGCAGTAACTTTCATTTAAAGACAGACACATACGCACATCCACACAGTCAGAGTAGAGCAGCAAGGCCTTTGTTGTGTTGTGGATGGCGGGTCGATGGCGCATAACCCTTGTTAACCCTTCGGGGAATGATGTCGACCACACACAAACAAACTCCATCATACCAGTTCAGATGAGCCTCTGGGCCTGGGAAGCACCAAACACAAAGAACACAGAGCAGAATCCAGTGATTACAATGGCGGTGGGGGCTGACACAGAGACTGAAGGTGGCGTACACAGACCAGGATTAATATAAGGAATAATGTAGAAATTAATGCAATAAAATAGGGGTAGTAGAAGAAAGTGGTGGGTGGGAAAGGGTGAGAGGGGACAAGACGAAAAGTTGGTGATGAAAGTGGTTACACCTACAGTTTATTTCAGTTTTTGTCTGGATTGTAAAAACTAACATTGGGCAGGAAAATCTTGCCAATACACTCTCCAGTCCTACATGGTATTCAGGGCTGGAATCTCACGTGATCTCATGTGATCTTGTGATCTCACAAATCCATCTGCCTTACAAGGCTTTTCTATTTTGCGGCCTTTAATTTATAGGTGTTGTTTCTAGGGATGTCCCGATCCAGGTTTTTACACCTCCGATCCGATACCGATATTGTTTTGCACTTCCGATCCGATACCG
>JAQQZY010046647.1:0-10606 GCA_030068375.1 Ostorhinchus rueppellii | reverse complement strand
ACGAAATGAGCAAGACAAGCCCTTTGCGCTGTGGATTGCGCCGTCATTCATCATCGAATCCTGGAATCCCCTGGAACGGAACAGAGTGGAATTCTCAATGCCAATGGGAATTCTATTGGCAATGCATAATGTTTGAGACAGGCGCACAAAATCCCGGATGATTTCGAAAATCCCCCCGGACATTTTTTAAGGCCCCAAAAGTAGGACATGCCCGGGGAAAAGAGGACGTCTGATCACCCTAGTATACTGCTAGCTTAGCACCGCTATACTGTACTCATTTCCAAATTTAGGGAGTTTTTTTTTTTTTTTTCTATTTTCCCCTTGATAATTTTGCGAAAATCCATCAGGTTTGCAAGCACGCACTCAATTGTCCAGTGCCATGTTGTTTTTTTTCCTTTGAAATCTTGTGGAATTGTGTCTATCAGGAGGTTTTAGCGCGAGACTTTCTTCCCATTGGTTGGATATGATGTAATGCATTAAATCAATCACTCTTATTGGTCGGGATCTGACCGCACGTAATCATTTTAAAGGGCCATTTTGGCGGGGAAATTTCATAAACAGCTCCAGTGCTGGGGGGGTGCGTGCCAGGATACTATACATTTCTGGGGAGTAGTCTGGTTTATATGCAATTTACACTTAAGGCAGAGAAGACACATGATATTTTCACATTTACTCCTGATTTCTGCATTCTGTAGCTTTAAATAATACATGTTGTTACAGTATTAAGCATTATACCCCCTGTTGATATATCCTCCTGAGACCTGGGAAAGTGAAAATTTTTAGCTTTTTTACATTAAATAATTGCCTTGATTAGAAACTGCACAATACAACAGTTTTTTCAGATACATTTACATTATTTGATTTACTTATTTAATTCTTAATGGAATGCCTTTTGCAATGGACAGCATTTTTTAAGTAAAACTGTCAAACTTTTGTCCCCTGCAGAGGACTATAATGCATTGCTGGGTCTCAGGAGGATACAGAGATATTTAGGGATGACAGTCAAATACTATTTTTCATGGTGTCAGGGTGTAAATAAGACACTGTATTACAATAAACTGGTACTTTGCTCCAGTTTTTCAACAGCTTCTCACACTTGTTTGATCATCCCTTAGCTGTCAAGACTTACAGAGCAGGTCGACTCCAAAGTGATGCTGAGTGATGTGTTCAAACAGAGCAGTTAGGATGGGAAGCAGCGCTACAGTGGTATAGTTGATATTCTGTGACACGCCTTTCATCTGGGAGCGAGAGTGAGTGAACTTCCCCAGTTTCAGGTTCTCAAATGTCTTCTCCAGGTCCTCTGCAGCGTTCTCAAAGAACGTCCTCAGCCCCACCCTCACCATCTCTGAGCCAGACTTCATCACCGTCCTGTTGGAGTGAAAGAGGGGGTGATAAATGACGGAAGCCTAATAAGGAGATACACAAGGGCAGGGCTATAATAAACCACTGGTATGCAAAGGACATCACTGTTTACCCACAGTAGGACATGCTCAAATATGCAATTACTTCATTCTCGCAGCCTGTGAAGGTTTTAGTTGTGAAATACGAGACATAAGTATCAACCCGACTGACCTTACTCTGAAACATAAATGATTCATTTAATGAATTAGGTGGATATTCAAATCCAAGGTGAGTTTGCTCGTGTTGGAGTTGTAGACAAACTATGTGACACACTGAAACAGGACAATGCATTAATATGATTAGCCTGTCCGTTTTCAGTTTGTAACACAGCTAAATGAATTACCGATTGTTAAGCCTTGATGTGTGTGATGTGTTTGAAGGAGAAATGAAAGGCAGAGTCTGTGCAGATCAGCTATAGCTCTTCAGCACAAATAAGGCACAATAACACATCATCTCATTATGTGTGAGCTGCATTAACAAACAGTATAATTTATTTCAAGTACACTACATGCCTCAGGCAACATGTACTGCATGAAATTTGTTTTACTTATTTAAATGCCAGAGGATGCTTTGTTAATGTCAGTGACTCCTATAAGACACTGGAGCACAAACTGAAAGAAAACACCCCTCAGCAAATACAGCCCACTTCTGCATCCTAAAGTGGTTAAATTGTAAATCATACTTTTACAATCAACTGTAAACAGCTTCTCAAACCATTAATGTTCAAATGCATCATTACTACCTTTAGTGAAAATGTTCACATTCATAATCGACTTGATTTTCCATTTGCTGGTTTTTATTTTAAGAAATAGACTCAAGGCTGCCAAGCTGTTTGTGAGCTCTGAGTGCTGACAAAGTGGTGCCCACCTGGTGTCCAAGGTGTGTGCCAGGATATGCAGACAGCTCACCATGGTGGTGGAGTCGCTCCCTACAAGACACCAGTAACACAAAAGCCATCACTATGACATGAGTGTACACCCAGCAGCCCATGTGAAGGACACTTTGACCTGAGATGAGACTTAAATTAACCTCAACAAGACCCACTAATCAATTCTGCATGCTTAGGGCTTAGTTAGCTGATGGGTCAATAGAAAGGTTACCACCTCAGCCAAATAGGGCCAATTCAGAGTGGTTAAGGTCACACTGTAATTTTACAGCTTCAAATGCTAATAAACCTCTTCAAAGATATACTTGAGATAAAATGATCATACAGACAGAAAACAAACATACACAGCTGACCAGTCACTGATCATCTTACCAAAGAGTGAAATCCTATGTCTGACAAGAGCTGCCAGTTTACAAAACAGGCTGGAAGTGTGAGACACAGAAGGAAAGAAGAGCAGAAGAGTGAGTGATAAAGTCTTTCAGATTTTCAGTAAAGATTGGAAAAATGGTGAAGCTTTGTTTCTGCATGAGTGTTATAAATGTGGACCTGGTGACCATCTCCTTCTCCTTGTTGGAGGCGTAACCGCTGCTGCTCAGGTTCTTATTTGGTGAAGAGAGGAAATAAAGAGAGTGGTTCTTGAAGTATTGGTCGATGAGAGGGAGAAGAACCTGAGGGAAGGGGGCATTAGTAACAGTAAGCTCAGGTTGTTCAAACAGACATTAAATATTTCACAGTCTTCAGTCTTACTTTGGCAAAAAACTTGATTTCTTGTTCATGAGGTGAGCGGTCTGTTTTTCCACTGGCAGCCATGGCCTCTGGATGGAAGACAGAAAAGAGATAGAATATTTAGCATTAGGAAACAAGACTATCTCATGTGTTTTACCTTTGTGGCACTTATAATGGTGTCATACCCAGGTGGGAGATGAACTCCTGAGCTGAGTCAACATACTTGAGCAGCTTCTTCAAGAATTTATAAGCAAACCTCTTCTCCATTGAGGAAGAATCCTGTTCTAAATCTTTCAAACCTCTGCAAAAGAAGAAGATAGTAGGTCTGATAGAAATGGTTTCTATGTGGTTTCTATTTTTAACAATTAGTAAAAGGTAAATGATTTGCAGATTTACACAATAATAATAATAATAATAATCTTTGATTCTCTCAGGTATGTGAAAGAATATCTCTGTACTCTTCCTGCATGCCTATTAATCAGTTGTTTTTTTTCCTGGTGCTTTTACTTACTCCGTTTAGCCTCTTTGGCTACGTTCACACAGCAGGTCTTAATGCACAATTCAGATTTTTTGGGGAAACCATATTTTTTCTGTGCTCATTCATATTACAAATTAAATGCGACTTCTATCAGTTTGGAGTATGAACTGAATGCAACACTGAAGTGACCCACATACGCAAAAAAAGTCCTCATGTCATACTGGACCACGCAGCACACACTGTGTTTAAGGAAGTAAATATGGAGGCAAAGCGGATGAAGATGGATGGATGGATATGGAGGCATCTTGTATTGGCGTGTGAACTGAAGTCAGCACCAGTCAAATAATTTTAAGTAGAAGATTTAAAAAAAAAAAAGAGCAGGGCCAGGTTTTTTTTTTTTTTTTGCTGTGGCTGCTACATCTGTACAACAGAGTATTTGAATGCGGAGTCGGAGTCAGGAGTGGTGGGATAGTGAAGTTAGCGGCTTCACCGACACACACTTCATTCATAATTTTCTAATGACAAGAAAAACATTTAAGTATGTCTATGACCGGCTCTGTGTAACATGACATAAAGGTCGGATAAATGTGACTTGGCTGTTCAGACTGACGTGGCATTGCAAAATATCCGATATATGTCAGGTTTAGTACCACATATGAAAGTAGCCTGGGTTGTATTCTAAAAACTCAGATTTGTGCTGTTCAGACTGTCTTTAAAAGGTCAGATACAGGTCAAACAGCAGGAAAAAGTCGGATTTGGGCCACATTTAGCTGCAGTCTGAATGTAGCCTTTGTTTAGCATTTTCATGACCTGTTTGGATCGCGTGTTCCTTAAATCAGTTTCAACCACGTAACAAACTCATGATGTGTCATTTGCAGAGCTTATCTACAAGAATGTAACACTCACAGAAGAAGGTTGGAGAAATGAATAAGCAAAAACAAAAAAGAATTACAGGAAGCACTTGGGGAATGGACACTGAAAAGAAATATTGAGTTATTCTTTTAAAAAAACAGATTGAAACCAGTACTGTTGCTTTAATAGAATATTTAAGACATTTATTTCTCTTATTTTTCTGATATTCCAATATTTATTTCATAATCAAGATGTGTTTGTTAAAAGTAATTATTTATCAGTAGACCAATATTTCATTGGTTGTTCTTTTTACAATTTCGTATTTTATTGTAAAATGTCTGAGATGTAATTTACTTCAATCCTGTACGACATTTAGTGCGTTCGCTGTGATCCTTCGTATACAAATACAAAGTTATAAAGGCTGCAAAGTTTCTACAAGTATCAGTTTGATCAAATATACATCAGCCGACATCCTCAGTGTTCACCTGGTGATGCTGTAGCCATTGATCTGCAGGAAGCGAAACAGGTCCTGGGCCTTCTCTCGATCACGTGCCTTCTCTTTAGCTGTCAGTGTGTCGTAGGGCACCAACAGCGGGTGTGTCCCCCCACCTGAACCCCCACAAAAGCCAGAGTTCAGTACATTTTTTTTTGTAGGTGTCTTCAGACAAATAGTGCAGTCTGGGTCCATGATCAACTTCATTAGTAAATCACCTCTGCTTCCAAGGTCGCTCTTCTTCTTCTTGGCCCAGATGTTATGGTAATTTTCTGCCACCACCTCCACCATCCCCTTGGACCAAAGAGAGGAAAGACAAACCCAACATATCAGAGAGGAGCATGTTCCACCCACACAGTTCATTAGCATTCTGGAAGTGCTGCTTTTCATCTCGTGTTCAGACTGAGTGATCATTTGATTTAAAAGGACAAAGGGACAGCAAAACAAATGTGGGTCACCCACCTGCAATTCTCTGGAGAGAACCACGTTGCTTGTGTCAATCGGACTCGGATTGAAACCGTTTGCCTGGAAATGATACATACATACGGTGAAGCACGGAGTAGTATTGGTCATAAATAAACACTTTTATGAGAGAAAATTCATGTTGCTAATAATTGTGTCTTTTTAGAAGTACAAGTGGATTAACCACAAAATAATCTATTAACCATAAATAACTGATCTGCCATGCACAGTATGCTATGTAAGTGCATGCAAATTGTATTATCCTCTAAAGTAGCAGCAGCTCCAAGCATAGGTGTCTATTTTTTAAGGACTAATATAAAATTGTTTGTTTAAGGGAATGTCAAAATAATGTTAAATCACCACGCACAGGTATTTGTATTTAGAAAAAATAACTCACCTTTTGACTTCACTTTTTTTTTTAATATCTTTTTTTGGGCATTTGTTTTTATTATTATTACACAGAGAAAAGGGAATGCCATGTAGCAGACCCAGGAATGATTATATGTTGTTGCAGTACCACCTGAGCCAGGGTGGTAAGTGTTCTACCAGCTGAGCCAGCAGGGAACCTTTCATCACATCCTTTTAAATCATTTTTCACATTCTTAACCTTTTCACAATACATGCAGCTGCTGCAATATGAGACAATTCCTGTTTGACATTTTTGAGAGATGTAAAATGTTTAATAATGAAAGCATTTATCATATTCTATGTACTGTACCTGGGAGACCTGAGAGATCTTCCGCATTTTCTCCGTCTCCCTCTGCTGGGACATACTCTCTCCATCCTTTGTCCTGTCGACACTCCAGCCCATAGCCAGCATACTCTTCAGGGACTCTCTAATTGGCCATCTGTAAATCTCCTTTTCCTGAAGAAGAGAAGCAGTAAAGGGGAAATGAACACAAACATAAGAGGTTCACATGTTTATCTTTTCATTTTACATTAAATAACTGAATTTACAGCAGTGATTCAATCTTTTTTGGCTCTTGACCCCATTTTAACTTCACAAATTTCTGGCGACCCCAGACATTCAAAACAGAGACTTTTTTTTTTTTTTGCAAAAATGTATTTGTCTTTGATCATGTAATAGTTTGCTATACTATGTTGCAAATAAACGTTAATCTTAGACACATTTAGTCTATATAATGTATATTATTATGGACGGAGGCAGAAAAGCAGGTTCAGATTACTGCACAAAGTGGGACTTTGCTTTTCCTTGGTCAGTCCAGCTTGTATTTACAGGCTGACAATTAATACTGAACAAACAATAACTAAACTATGAATTGTGAAAGAGCTGCAGCATCTGAAACTGACCACAGTGAACGTTTGACAGATAAACAGTACCACAGTGCTTCAGTTTCAGCTTCACAGTTTGTCATGTCTTTTATGGCTCATGATTGTGTCTCTCAACTCACCATGTATTTTTTATTAGTAAGTTTTTATTTTTTATTTTTATCAGTTACTAGAAATTTCAGTCGTCCCCATTTGAATTCAAGGTGACTCCAAATGGGGTCCTGACCCTAAGGTTGAAAAACACTGATTTAAAGAATGTTTATGTAAATCTTCCCGAGTCCTTTAAAGGGGACAAAATCAAATCAGCAACGATGAAACAGCCCTTTGCTCTTTAAGTCAGACTTGTTTCAGCTATAACTTGCAGACACGCAGTAAAATTTTCTATCGCCCTCCTATTTTTCTTTGGAGATACAGGGCTCTTATTCGTGAAGTATGATGTGTGTCTGCGTGTATCAAAGAGAAATTGCGTCATGGAGCATCATTTAAGATATGACTGAAAAAGTACGGCATGAAAACTGTAAAGTGACAAAGCCAAGTAAAACTCAGCCAAAGTCAAAACAGGATAACTATTGAAATGCAAATTATTTCTCTCCATTTATGATAACATTTCCTTCCTCTCTGCCAATAAAATGGTAAATATAATGGAAGAATTATTCAGTTTCCGCTAAGCTCCACTGTCCACTACAAAAGACCTTCTTAACATAGATAAAAAAAAAAAAGTTCCAGAAAAAATATAAATACTATGGTCTGCTGTTTCTGTTTTCACACAAGGTAAATACTTAATGCAAATGCTGACATTGCAGCACCTTTAGGTTTTGGAGTCTCTGCAGGATATGTAAAAAAACAAAAACAAAAACAAAAAAAAACTGACATTCTGTACCTTCTCTGTTAGGGCTTTGTAGGTCCTGAGCTGAGGATGAATCTTGGCTTTCTCATCCACACAGTCTCCATATTTCCACCCAAGCAATACCTGAAACACAAGCACAGAGGGTCGTACGACATCAAGATAAAAGGAACCTTGTCTTCAGAATCTCCTCAAGAGAAGATTTATTATTTGAAAGAGTGGAGGAGGTATTAAGAAGGTATAACACATTAAAGAGTCACAGCACATTCAGTTCTTGCTGTTCTCAGCACTTGTTAAATTTTTTGACAGATGCAACAATGCAGGCTAAGCACTTGGCACAAAGGAGAGCAGGAACCTTTCACAGAGAGACGAGCATAATTATTGTCAACATGCCCGAAGTATCCCTTTCAATAATAACCAAAAGGATACGCGACAAAGTGAACAATGCCGGGATCTTAGGAAAAAAAAACTAGCATCAGCATATTGATGTGAATTGATATCATTAGGTTTTCTGTTGCTAAAATGCTTTTTGATGCGTGTGCAACTTCTTTAAAATATCTGCTACTTTCTTATGACACCTGTAACTGTTCCAGGTCAGATATTGCACCCTTACCTTCTCTGCAGACCACTTCTCATGGGAATGTTCTGCATATTTGTTGACAAAGTGTTCTAGCTTCTCTGGAAGAGCAATGCTAAAACAAACAAACAAAAAAAAACATTATAAAAGCCAGTAAATGGTCATGTTCAGAGCACAGTGTGATATGAAGACTCAGGCTTTTACTATATTTCTTATTGACATGTGGCTGCAGCATGGCTTACTTTGCAGTATTGATGGGTTTGGGGTCAAAGTTGCCCTGAGCATCTATAGAAACAGGCTTTTCCACAGTGGTACTAATGGAGGCATCAACGTAGTCCGGTGGCAAAGCTCCAGCGATGGCACTGAGGCAAGGCATGGCCATCTTGAACAGCTCCGGGTCGTATTTCTGCACAGAAAGAGAACCAGAACTATAGCTGTGATTTATGTTTTATAATTTTATGAATCATTCAGTATAACGTGGGTAGGATAGTTGACATAATATAACATTCAATGCATATTTTAAGTCTTTAGATCACATCTTTGTAAAGAGTATTCTTGTTTAACAGCTAACAATTTCCTTAGTGCTTCATTTAAGCTGCTACTTAAATAGAACTATAAAGAGTCACTTCAATATAGGTGTAGAAGTGCAGGGACATTAATGAAGACTCATGCTAAAAGCCGAAGAACCAGCATAGTAAAGGCGTTGGATCAATGCTGGCTATCCAGATATCGATGTTTCCAGACCGGCCCTGTGCAGAACCCCCTTTCATGAGTGTGCATTTAAAGAGATGTGCTGAGTACGACCATCTGCATCACAAACACACCTTTGGTTATTTTATGTCAATAAATTCCCACAGACATACATGCTTATCAAGACCATAATAAATAAGATAATCTGTGTAAGAGTAAATCATCTTTATAAAAAAGCATTCAGTGTAATACACATTTCTACTGTTACACATATGTAATGGATGTCAGCCTTTTTCCAGACATGTAACTTACTATTGTAATGAGGATTTAATGAAATATCAATAAAGCATAAAGGTCAAGTGTGCATGATGCAGTGGCACCAATGAAATGCCTCAAGCCTTACCCTCCCCTACAGAGGAAACGAAAATATAAAAAACAGCAAAATAAATAAATGAATTGGCTTGACCACTCTGAGATTTAAATGTAAATGGACTAATTTTCCACACCTTTATGTGCTTTATAAAGCCTGACATTCACCCATTCACACACACACTCATACACCAGTAGGGAGCACCACAAGGCTCAGTGTCTTGCTCAAAGACACTTCGACGTATGGAGAACCAGATTTAAACTGCCAACCCTTTGGTCTCTGGACAACCCGCTGTACTAACTGAGCCACAGCTGCCCTTATTTATAGAAAGCGATGGTATTACACCTTAACACTGGTTGCCACCTGCCATTAAACAAAAAAAGAAGAACAAAAGTTGTTTCTGGGCTACTCTACAGATCACCGTCCCATGTATGAAAACACGGCAGTTCTCATTCAGAAGTGATCATTGATAAAAGCACAGTAATGAGTATGATATTCTATTTCTCCTAACAGATCCCTATAAATCACATCTACATTCATATTTTCTGTTATATAAAATGAAATGGGGACATGACATTCTTACCCTCTGGGATAGTGAATCAAACACACCCCAGAAGATCTTCTTGGTGAGCAGAAGTTCATCTTCAGAAGCTGTGCCGTAGCTGCCCCAGCCTGACGGGAGGCAGTAATACTTCCAGTTCTGCTCGTAGTGGTTGGTTAACAGCTGGAGGACATACAGAGCTCAAGGTCAAAACAAAGAAAATGACAGAGTATATCCAAATGTAGATGGAATGCAAAAGCCTGAGAAGATTTTCTCATCGAATCATATGTAACATATTTATGAATAAATCAGCTGCCAATATTTTCTTTACCCTACTTACCCTATACTTTAAAATGACCTCTTATATACAATATAATAATAATATTTCTGTTTGTCATTTATGGTAGGAAGCTAATTGAGCAAAAGAAAAAAGGTTTGTCCACTATGTTAGTGTAAACAAGCATGCAGATAGTAAACATATTAGACCCTCTATGTTTAGTATATAGTAGCCCTAAAGGAAATCAGTCCTTCCACATTCAGTGCAAATAAAATACAAATGTGTACACCAGAGTAAAGAACAACTGTGTCCACCATTTCACCGGCCAGTCACAAGCTATTACATCTCCAGTATTTCTCTCCTGTGACCAGATGGATTGAACAGAGCAGTGCAGCCAACAGGCCTGTAATCACACAGTCCAATACTTCATCCCCTTGTTTTTCACACTCCCACTTCTTCTGTGCCAGATGATTAACAGTACAGGTGTGTGAAACGTGTGTCTGTGTGTGTGTCTAAGAGGAGAAGATGAACACCAGTGACAATGCATTAAAGCTGTACTTCACTGGAGGTGGGGGAGATAAGTTGAAGGTGCCTCCCCACAAAGCTGACAGTGAAATAGACTGAGGTGTTAACACCTGAGAGAGGAAAGGGAAGGGAAGGGAAGGGAAGGGAAGGGAAGGGAAGGGAAGGGAAGGGAAGGGAAGGGAAGGGAAGGGAAG